>LGRX02012487.1:0-13140 GCA_001247695.2 Cymbomonas tetramitiformis
AAAAAAATGTTCGAGGTGGAGACCATTCGCAAAAAAGGAATTCGAGATGGAGACCTCCCGCAAACAGAAATTCGAGATGGAGACCCCGCGCACAAAATTGTTTCGAGGTGGTAATAACACCGCGCAACAAAATGTTCGAGATGGAGACCCCGCGAAAAAATTGTTCGAGATGGAGACCCCGCGCAAAAACTTGTTTCGAGGTGGTGACCATCTCTGCAAAAAATAATTCGAGACGAGACCACGCAAAAAAGAAATCGAGATGGAGACCCCGCGCAAAAATCGATTCGAGGTGGAGGCCTTGCGCAAAAAAGAACTCGAGATGGAGACCGCGCACAAATGTTGTTCGAGATGGAGACTAATTTCGCAAAATTAATTCGAGATGGAGACCCTGGGCGCAAAACAAATGTTCGAGGTGGAGACCATCCGCAAAACAAGAATTCTAGGTGGAGACTGCGCACAAAACATTGTTTGAGATCTAGACCACTCGCAAAAGATTGTTCGAGATGGAGACCCCGCGCAAACATGGTTCGAGGTGGAGACCACTCGCAAAATTAATCCGAGATGGAGACCTCGCACCAACCTTTGAGATGGAGACCACCCTCAAAATTCTTTCCAGGTGGAGACCAGGCACCAACCTTTGAGATGGAGACCACTCTCACCCTCGCTTGGCCTCACAACGCGCTCCACCTCGCCTGGCTGCGCCGAGATATGGAAACCACGCACAAAGAAATGTTCGAGATGGAAACCACTCGCAAAAAATTGTTCGAGATGGAGACCCCGCGCAAAAAATCTTCGTGGTGGAGACCACGCCCAAATTTTGTGCGAGGTGGAGACCATTCGCAAAAAATAATTCGAGATGGAGACCGAGCACTAACCTTTGAGATGGAGACCACTCACAAAAAGAATTCGAGATGGAGACCACGCACCAACCTTTGAGATGGAGACCACTCGCAAAGATTTCTTGAAGGTGGAGACCAACCACAAACCTTCGAGATGGAGACCACTCGCAAAAAAAATGTTCGAGATTTTCATTTACATACAATTTTCATTTGAAGTGGAGACCGAGCAAAGCCTTAGGTGGAGACTGGGCAATGTTCTCAATGCGTTGGAGACCAAGCATCGTTTCTCTGAGTCGGAGACCAGCGTAAGATAAGAATATATAACCCGGATAAAATGAGCCATTTTCATCGAGACGGGGACCGAAATGTAGATTAGAGACAATTTTTAATGAGGTGAAGTCCAAGCAAAACTACATTCGAGATGGACACCACCTATGCTCATAGTCGTATACATGCTGATATATACTGATACGTGCTAATACATAGTGGTATAGTGTACTGCCTATTTACATACTATTTAATGCCTATTTGCATACATATTTACATACATATTTACATACTCCGACATGACAGCCGCACAAAGTAACGAGCCTTCACGAAGATTATTCCACTCAAAGCGATTGATTCTAAATGAACGATTCTAAACGAACAACCCCATTGTCCACATTTGTCACACGCATATCTGCCGCGTACAGCCACCATGTACTCTGGCACTGTCTGACAACCACCTTCATGTGGGCGAGGAGGGCATCGCGATCTGGATGGTGCGGCCCGACGAAAACCCTGATGAGGCTTTTTCTCCTTCGAGATTCTTCCCAAGCCTCGCCGTTATCACGTTTAGTTGGACGGCGCGCGTGTCGGAGGGGTCATAATCGAGGTGCACGCCCGTAGAGGAGATCATGAACCGGGGCTCCTCGCGGCTGAATACCAATGCAATCGCACGTGGGAGCAACTTGTGAGGAGTCTTGTAAATCCGGCGACTCATGTACACCTCCGGAGAAAATTGGATGTTTGGAATGAGTCCGAGCGACTCTAGGTCTGTGTTGTGCTTTACCATCATCCCCGGTCCCCACAAATGGCGTCCGCGTTGAAGTCTTGCCCGTTGCTTGTAGGCTGCAACACCAACAAGATAGTTTAAACAAAATAGTTAGCCACAAATCTAGTTAAAATAATTCAGTTAGGCGGAGATAGCAGGGAATGATTTGGGACAAGGAAAGCTCGTGCGCACTGTGTAAATCTATGGGCTCCCATATATCGCCGCGTTTCCGCATGCTCTCCACCAAGGGTGCATAAGCATCCTCTTCGGCGACCGGCCCGATTATATACATACGGTGGTAGACCGCTTCCAAAGGGTTCTTGTAGTCGATGCTTCCCGCAGGGCGCATAACACTCTCGGAAGCCGCCCCCTCTGGTCGCACGTCACAGTCCCTCAGTTTGAAGCGTTTACATGCCAGCACGACATGTGGAGTCGCCTCGGACGCCGCCATGAGGTCGATAGGAGGTTTCCCGTGCAAGTAGCCCTTGCTTGAGTCTGAGAGATTACCACCGATGGCCAGTCGCCCCGAGAGAGTAATTATAGAACCTCCACGACACAACGCGCATATGCGTTAAAAGAAAGAAAAACCGTACGGAATGTTATTTTCAAGCTATGAGACAGACTCACATTAGCACATATCACCCGCCAAAGCCATTCAAGAACGAAGGTGAAGCACGCATGCATAGGAATGAATGCAACACCGTTCTCGTGCACCAACCCAACATGCATGCATTAGCATTATGGCAAAGCATCGGATGTCGGGTACCTGGGAAACACGGCAGTAACGCGAACTCGGTATGTAAAGGGTTAGTTGATCCACCCAATACCTCCGGACTTGCGACCAAGAGCATGGCAATAGGAGTTCCGTCCTTGGCCGGTCTTCCCAGCGTCGCAAGGAAGGCATCCTCGTGTTGCCCGTTGCCGTCGGCATGCAAGTTCAATTTGCTTCCTGAGGGGAGCGTGTAGAACTTTATTGTACGCATCGAGCCAGATCCGTACTCATGCAATTCATCACACTGCTCCGCTGACGGTCTCCCAACATAAATAAGGGGTTCCACGCCATCCGGCGGTGTAAGGCCCACTTTTTTAGCGTGCTCGCCAACTTTCTCAAGGATGTGACCCTGCGCTGGCCTTGACTGCACGATTAAACACAACCAGAGTCAAAAGCCCACGCCACAAGAATCGCAAGAGCAAGAAGGTTCCGACAAAGCTCACGGCACGGCACTGCGTGAAGCAAGAGCAACGCATGAGCAATGTATGTTGAAAGGGGGGGGGGGGCATAATTTCATCGACCACCAAGAGACACTGGAGATGGTAGAGAGTATGCTCCGATGAACTAAATCCCTTTCCAAGAATATAAGGCAAGAGTTGGGAGTTACGTTGGCGTGGATGAAATGTAACATCAAAGCCATTGCTTCCTGCTTTGTCTTCCCATCCACAGTGTTCCCTCCGTAATGTGACATTTGATACAAACAACGCGCGTGCGCCCTTTCATCTGCAAAATATGATGTGGGCGTGGGAAGGGAGGGGGGGGGGAGAAAGGGGACGGCGCGCACAACTCACACCTGAGCAATATGTTTCGGGGCACTGGAGACTAGGCACGGTTTCACTGAAATGATCAAAATGCTTCACCACGGTGCGCATTCGTTTCCCGATCCAAAGACGGGTACAACTATCATGTGACACAAACAATGTTGACGTTCCACGAAGGACACATATGTGTAACGACTCACCAAGTGTCAAGCATGGGGCATTAAGATGCCGAAAACAATTGATGGAGCCGTTCATGAGACCAGAGAAGGCTTGGTACACCGGATTCTCGTCCAACAGCTCATTGCTAGCCCGTACCACTTCGTCTTCAGTGAATACACCCAAATCGAAGCGCGCATACTCACCGGCGGATTTTCCATATCGTCCAAATCTAATGGGCTCACCCGAACCAACTGAAGAAATTCCAGTGCCATTGATACCTGCGGAGAAGGAAATAACGAAAGAAAGAGAGTACGACATCATCCGAGCGCTCGTCATGAGGAGAGCACATCAAGAAAAACGGCAGAAAAATGTATGGCATTATTACCTTTTGGTGCACCTTTTCGGGCCTCCACCTCAAATGAAAAGTAAACATTGTCTCATGCTCAAAAAAAAATAAACTATTCCGGGTCTCCAATTCAAAATAAACCCATGCCGGGTCACCATCTCAAATGAAGACTACGTCTTGTCTCCATCACAAACGAAACTATTCCGGGTCTCCCCCTCAAACGAAGACTATGCCTTGTCTCCACCAGAAAAGCAACTATAACGCGTCTCATACTCAAATCAAATTATTGCGAGTCTCCAACACAAATGACACAATGCCGGGCATCCGTCTCAAAATGAATCTATGCGCAATATTTCATCTCAAATGAAAGTCAACCTTGTCTTTCATCTCTGTGAAACTATGCCTTGTCTCCATCTTAAATGAAACTATGCCGTGTCTTGTCTTCACCTCGGTGAAACCGTGCAAGAAAACGGGCAATAAAAAGTATTGCATTGTTACCTTTCGGTGCATAAACAGCCCGATATCCCTTCCCAGTTTTGTATTTCTCGAGTAAAGCGCGCCCCTACAGTAACACAATAAACGAAGCTCAAACCATACTCCTTCTTGTATAATCCCTTTGGTATATCGATCTTGAAACATCGCATCCCACAGAATTGAGAAATGCAGTTTAGGCATGGGTACGTGGGGAAGGTGCCGGCGGACAACTCACTCTCCGGGTAATCTCGACACCCAATAAAACTTTGGTCCTCTTTGGACTCGATGCCGGTGGTGAGATAGCCTGGAGAAACCTTAATTGACATCACTAAACGTACCCAAATAAAAAAAACGTAGTCCACCTCACGATCCCCCATCCCTCCTAGAGTCCTTGTTTGTTGCCAATCTTGATTGATACACGTTGTCGTTCTTCATATTTTCTACTCTAAACCGGGTTGCACAATCCAAGGACGATTCATTCACTCACCTTCCCCACCTTCACCTGCGGGATCACCCTGTAGTCTTCCTTGTCCATGACTAGGCTCTCGTAGGTGCCATCATCATAGGTGACCCGCGTACGCCCACGCCTTGTCCTTTCACCGACCTCACCAGGATACCAGGAACGGTCCAAGGGCCAATACACCTCCACCCGGGTACCCGGAACCAACTCGGGCCGAGGCACGATTGTCAAAACCTGCCCCCCCTGTCCCATTATCAACTTACTCAAACACGGGCAAACTAGTGGATAATTCTCTACACAACTTCATTTGGCTTGGGCTCGTGGCATAAAGGATATTCAGGGGGCCCCACTGTGTTTCTTATGGGTTGGCAGCGAGTACCAATTGAAATGTTTGTTCAGCTTTGCATAAATTTGCTAGCAATTAGAATGCACGTAAACACACCACTTCCCACTCTTCCCTCTGCTGTCGCTCAGCTCACCTTTTCTGGTAGAATGATTTGAGGGAGCTTGCACTACAACCAATTGACAATACCAATTGACAATCAAATTCGTTATCAAGAAAGCACAAGCAAAGCGTGCATCGAAAGTAAGCGGAAATACTGTAATCATGTATCACGTACAAGTACTACTTTTGGATCGAGCGACTGGCAATCTGAATGCGCGAGCGCAAGGCTCGAATCTCGCCCTCGAGACGGCTGCGAGACTCCGCCTCCTTTCGACTTTGCAAATGCATCGCTTGAAGTTGTCTGATATGACCACCCGATGGGTTCACGGCGTCGGTTTCGGATGTGCTCTCCACATTTTTCACTTTCATGTACGCCGTCTCATAAGCCTCGGCGAGAAGGCCAACCTCTTGGTTCTCCTCATGTAACTTCTTATTCTCCGTGGTGATGAGCGTGCCGCATTGCGCCTTCAGCTCCGTTACTTCAGATCTCGCGAACGAGAGCTGAGCACGTAGTACCGCCACTTCAGCATTTCGATCAATTTCAGCATCTCGCTGGAGACCAACAGCATGCGCAACATGCGAGCGGAGAAACCGTGGCGTCGGTGATACGTGGGTGGAGTCAGACGAGTATTCGGAAGTGTCCTGTCATCGGAACAACACCATCAACCACGTAGCGCCCCAACGGAAGTAAAACTCACCCATGTGTATACCTTGTGCCAGGTTCATATGATACGGCAAACAAAGTTGCAGTAAAGGAAGGCGAAAGACATCAAGTAAGTCTCGTCCCCTTGCTTTCTATCTCGCCGGGTCACAGCGACGATCGCGCACACCGGTGCCAAAGCAAACAACCAAGCGGAGCGCTCGCGATTAGAGCGGGGGGAGGGTTGCCCGGCCACACACCTTGACGGTCTCGCCGCCCGCCAAGGCCTCCGCCAGCTCCGCCCGCGCCGTTGCGAGCTCCACCTGCATGACACGAAGGGCTTCAAGCCCAGTCTTCGCCACGCACGAAAGGCCTCCGGCTCGAGCTTTCGCGACAATCGAGGGGCTCAACCTCACCACGCCGACCGGGCACACCGGTGCAAAACAAATAAACAAAAGCAAAGGCCGGTGTCGACAACCAAGCGGAGCGCTCGCGATTAGAGCGGGGAGGGTTGCCTGGCCACACACCTTGACGGTCTCGCCGCCGCCAAGGCCTCCGCCAGCTCCGCCCGCGCCGTAGCGAGCTCCGCCTGCATGACACGAAGGGCTTCAGCCCAGTCTTCGCCACGCACGAAAGGCCTCCGGCTCGAGCTTTCGCACAATCGAGGGGCTCAACCTCACCACGCCGACCGGGCACACCGGTGCAAAACAAATAAACAAAAGCAAAGGCCGGTGTCGACAACCAAGCGGAGCGCTCGCGATTAGAGCGGGGAGGGTTGCCTGGCCATACACCTTGACGGTATCGCCGCCGGCCAAGGCCTCCGCCAGCTCCGCCCGCGCCGTAGCGAGCTCCGCCTGCATGACACGAAGGGCTTCAGCCCAGTCTTCGCCACGCACGAAAGGCCTCCGGCTCGAGCTTTCGCGACAATCGAGGGGCTCAACCTCACCACGCCGACCGGGCACACCGGTGCAAAACAAATAAACAAAAGCAAAGGCCGGTGTCGACAACCAAGCGGAGCGCTCGCGATTAGAGCGGGGAGGGTTGCCTGGCCACACACCTTGACGGTCTCGCCGCCATCCAAGGCCTCCGCCAGCTCCGCCCGCGCCGTAGCGAGCTCCGCCTGCATGACACGAAGGGCTTCAGCCCAGTCTTCGCCACGCACGAAAGGCCTCCGGCTCAAGCTTTCGCAACAATCGAGGGGCTCAACCTCACCACGCCGACCGGGCACACCGGTGCAAAACAAATAAACAAAAGCAACACACTAGGAAGGATTTCTGTTAAAAACTGTTAATGATGTGTTAAAAAATGTTAATCGAGTGTTAAATAGTGTTAATGTGGAAACTGGGTGTTAATCAAGTGTTAATACGCGAAAAATTTCATAATGGGCTATATTATAGGCGGAAAAGTGTTAATGAGGTGTGAAGAAAGTGTTAAACGTTGGCGAGGGAGTGTTAATGGGACAGTTCAGGAGTGTTAACGGAAGGCTGCATCTGTTAATCGCGGTATAATCACGCTGCTGCGAATTATATTGGAGCCAGAACACACGCCTGTTTCGCCGATGCATTTGAAAAGTGTTAATACCCAGCGCAGCCACCGTGATGTGGGTGTCCTGGCGAGATAATCATTTCAAAATGCAGTCGCCACTGACAACGCCCATACCCATCGACGATCGACAGGATCATCTACGGTAGATATAGGTGCATCCGCGAACACCAAACGCATGAAGACCTTATTAAGACCTATCTAGCTACGTACGTAGGATGGAACGATAGTTGGACGTAGGTAGCTTGCGAAATCATTTCTGAGCTGACGTTCTGCCCGAGCAGACCAGCATATATAATATATTTGTTACGAGAGAAACCCGAGTCTGTAAAATTTGTAAGGTGCCAAATCCTTGCACGGTCGCTGTTACGTATATTTTTATCCACACGTTTATAGACTGCAAACCAAAGGGTGGGGTTGCGTGGTGTTCGTTCATAACAGATGGATGACCAGTGGAGCGCAAACTTGGCGACTGCTGGAAAGCAACCGCGAACTGCTACTAACGCGGTAAGTGCAGATTGTGGAACAGAATCTTCGTTTATTTTAAGTGTGAGTAAACTGATGCGGGCGATGTTCAGGCTCCCGGTGGCGCACATCCGGGCGCGGGGTTAGTTGGGCCCGCTAAGGTAAACGCCGGCACCGGAGCATTTATGCAAGCCTCTTGTCCCTGTTTTTTTAAGGGTGTTCTTCGTATAAGCCGGAGGTCACGCTGGGGACATACCGTCGCCAGCGTGGCCTGCTTCTGGTTGGTTGAAGTGTTTCATTTTCGTGTTCACCGGGTTTCATTTTTTTACATGTGTTGAAGCCTCTGCGGACCGTGTAGCGCGTGCGCTGATCGCCAACGGGCCGGTCGCGCAACGATGCGGCGGTTATGCAAGCCTCTTGTCCCTGTTTTTTTAAGGGTGTTCTTCATATAAGCCGGAGGTCACGCTGGGGACATACCGTCGCCAGCGTGGCCTGCTTCTGGTTGGTTGAAGTGTTTCATTTTCGTGTTCACCGGGTTTCATTTTTTTACTGTGTTGAAGCCTCTACGGACCGTGTAGCGCGTGCGCTGATCGCCAACGGGCCGGTCGCGCAACGATGCGGCGGTTATGCAAGCCTCTTGTCCCTGTTTTTTTAAGGGTGTTCTTCATATAAGCCGGAGGTCACGCTGGGGACATACCGTCGCCAGCGTGGCCTGCTTCTGGTTGGTTGAAGTGTTTCATTTTCGTGTTCACCGGGTTTCATTTTTTTACTGTGTTGAAGCCTCTGCGGACCGTGTAGCGCGTGCGCTGATCGCCAACGGGCCGGTCGCGCAACGATGCGGCGGTTATGCAAGCCTCTTGTCCCTGTGTTTTTAAGGGTGTTCTTCATATAAGCCGGCGGTCACGCTGGGGACATACCGTCGCCAGCGTGGCCTGCTTCTGGTTGGTTGAAGTGTTTCATTTTCGTGTTCACCGGGTTTCATTTTTTATGTGTTGAAGCCTCTGCGGACCGTGTAGCGCGTGCGCTGATCGCCAACGGGCCGGTCGCGCAACGATGCGGCGGTTATGCAAGCCTCTTGTCCCTGTTTTTTTAAGGGTGTTCTTCATATAAGCCGGAGGTCACGCTGGGGACATACCGTCGCCAGCGTGGCCTGCTTCTGGTTGGTTGAAGTGTTTCATTTTCGTGTTCACCGGGTTTCATTTTTTATGTGTTGAAGCCCCTGCGGACCGTGTAGCGCGTGCGCTGATCGCCAACGGGCCGGTCGCGCAACGATGCGGCGGTTATGCAAGCCTCTTGTCCCTGTTTTTTAAAAGGGTGATCTTCATATAAGCCGGAGGTCACGCTGGGGACATACCGTCGCCAGCGTGGTATGCTTCTCGTCGTTTTAAGTGTTTCATTTTCGTGTTCACCGGGTTTCATTTTTTTACATGTGTTGAAGCCTCTGCGGACCGTGTAGCACGTGCGCTGATCGCCAACGGGCCGGTCGCGCAACGATGCGGCGGGTTATGCAAGCCTCTTGTCCCTGTTTTTTTAAGGGTGATCTTCATATAAGCCGGAGGTCACGCTGGGGACATACCGTCGCCAGCGGTCGTCTTCTGGATGATGAAGTGCTTCCGGTTGTTTGTTGCGTCCTACTTAGGAAGCTCCATCAGCGACCGCAGCCGAAGCTGGAGGGGGTGCCTCCGCCCCCCCCGCTGCTGAAGACGCGGCGGCTGCGGCTGGCAGCAAGGTACGCATTGCACCCGCCATTCCCGCTTCCTGCTGCGTTTTCCCCGCCCCCCCCCTAAATATACACACTTCATTCCCAACGAACGAGTATGCGGTCATCCATCTTGCAGGCCGACCCCCGGTTCTTATTTTGGCTTCCACCACCGGCTGCCTGTGACGCGTGCCGTGTTGCTCGTGCGCTGCTCGCCAACGGGCCGTGCGCGCCTCGTAGCCGCGGCGTTTTAGCGTTTCACCTCACGCCCGTGACGTGTACCGTGTTGCTCGTGCGCTGCACGCCCACGGGCCGTGCGCGCAACGGACCCGCGGAATTTAAGCGTTTCACCTCACGGCAAGCTGCGTGATATTTCCTCGCGCGAGCGTGCCTCGTCCATATCGTCCCCCGGAGTCCTCCTGTCCGGTTCGGGGTGTGTCCAAAGATGTCCGGTTGCGGCCCGCCGCTCTAAGTTGAACCGTGGCCGTGCCGTACTCGTACCTCGTCGGTGGCCCGCCAACGGGCCGGGCGCGGAAGGTGGCCGCGGTGTGCGTCCGTTTTGCCTAGCGTACCTCTCCGATGTTGCTGATACCATGGTGTCCGCAACCGACACCTAACCTGTGACACAGCGGACCAGTCCTAGGCAGGCATGCTAGCTTAGGGGGCATATCGCTCCCATCGTTCCGGTTCTTTTCGTTGTCAAACATGTTTCGGTTTGCGCCACCGTTTGCCGCCGTGTGTGCATCGGGTGGCCGCAATATCCCACACCGTATATACACACAGTACACTGATCCAGGTTAACCAACAACCCTGGGTTTGCGGTTTGTTTCCTAGCGGGGGAAAAAATTCAAACGGCGCAGAAATCGTTTCCTTCGGCGCCAGCAGCAAGGAATCACTACTGCGGACAACCGGGATTATGACGAGGGTCTCCAGGAGTTTCTGGAAGAACAAATTCGCACCTTGTTCGACGGCATCCCGTTTTTACGTGCCGTCGCCACGCGCGCGGGGTGTTCCAATGTGGATCCGAAGAATATCATCGAGCCTCAAAATGCCGAACCGGTGAGTGGCGCGTACGGCGCCGTCACACGAGGTTGCACACTGGACCGCACGGACCTGGTCGTGGTCAAAAGGTTTTGCAAAACCTCGGAGCTACAGCCGCACCCCAAGACCAACGGAAACCTCCAAAGGAAGGCAGCGCCCACCCAGCCGCCCAAGGAGTTCAAGCGGTGTGCGCAGGAGCTAGTCATGACAAAACTGGCGTCGGAAGCGGCACCCACTTACGTCGTGCCCTGTACACGGTGGGGTGTGGAGACCAAAACTCGGCTAGCGCTGCGGGTCGGGCCAGTTCCGATGCTCGTCATGCCCGATCGCGGCCGGACGCTATGGGAATTCATGCGGGATCCGCCTGAGGGTGACCTATCCTTGGAGGTCAAGCTGCTACTTGCCAAGGAGGTGCTGAAGGCGTTTGAGCAGTTGCACTCCAAGGGTATCGTGCACGGCGACGTCAAGGGTAACAATGTGGTCGTTGCCGAAGCGCTGCAATCACCATATCCCATCACGCTGCGAGTCATCGACTTCGGAGTTGGCTGCGTCGATCGAGAAAACCTGAAGTCTGCGCATGACGAGCGTCCTCTCGGTCGAGAGGACCGCCGTTATCTTGCTCCTGAGCACCGGGATCACGGCCCAAGCAGGCCAGGAGACATGTGGTGTGTGGGTGGACTCCTGGTCCAGCTCTTCCAGCACCCGCAGGCTGGTGGCGAACGTCACCAATGGGACTATATCCTAAGTCAAGCGAAACCGCAGAATGGATTCATGAAGCATGCACTCATGCAGCGCCTGAAGGAATGCTTCAGCGTAGACATGGCCAAGCGTCCGACAGCCGCGAATCTGCTGCGCACGTTTGACAACACTAGGATCCAGACCGTCGGTGACAAAGGCTTTCCGCCTCGCATTGAGCTGGCTGGGTGATTTCCAATAGGGCCGACATGTGAACTTGACAAATGTATACATGTAAATATAGCGCCGACATTGCCGTAAACAAATCGGTCCATGTATGTATTCCTATCGCATCACGCATAACGCGCTAGACACACACATGCATTTGCCTACCGGAGGTCACGCTGGGGGACATACCGTCGCCGGCTTGGCCTGCTTCCGGTTGGTTGAAGTGTTTCATTTTCGTGTTCACCGGGTTTCATTTTTTTAATGTGTTGAAGCCTCTGCGGACCGTGTAGCGCGTGCGCTGATCGCCAACGGGCCGGTCGCGCAACGATGCGGCGGTTATGCAAGCCTCTTGTCCCTGTTTTTTTAAAGGGTGATCTTCATATAAGCCGGAGGTCGCGCTGGGGACATACCGTCGCCAGCTTGGCCTGCTTCCGGTTGGTTGAAGTGTTTTCGTTTCGTGTTCACCGGGTTTCATTTTTTTAACGTGTTGAAGCCTCCGCGGACCGTGTAGCGCGTGCGCTGATCGCCAACGGGCCGGTCGCGCAACGATGCGGCGGTTATGCAAGCCTCGTGTCCCTGTTTTTTTAAGGGTGATCTTCATATAAGCCGGAGGTCACGCTGGGGACATACCGTCGCCAGCGTGGTATGCTTCTCGTCGTTTGAAGTGTTTTCGTTTCGTGTTCACCTACACATACATGCATTTGCCTACCGGATGGTGACCTTTTGCAAGGCTAGTGTCCAGCTTATTATATGCAAGCGTCTGCCTCCTATGAATGGTCTACCTCATCATTATTGTCTCTAGGGGTCTTGGGGTTCTTGCGTATGTGCGAGCTCGTATAGAGAATTCCTATCCGGTAATGTTACGAGCCACACCGGTTAACACACAGGTGCACGGAGGGTTTCCTATGGGGGGCATATTGTTCTCGGGAGCTTTGCCGTGCTCGCCATGTATATACTCCTGTCGTTTGCATGCAACTACATGTTGTGCGCTTCCCGGTGGCATATCGTTTCTGAGGAAGTCACACGGTGTTCGTGTTGCGTGCTGTCGCACAGATGTTCCCCGACTGCCCGCCCGAGGTTGCCCACGGCGATGACGCTGCATCTAAACAAGTCGAGGAAGAACTACTAGAGGATCATGTCCACAGGATCAAGCCTCCCGACACCGTGAAACCAGTCGGGCACAACGATGCAGGCTTTCTGCCTATTATGCCCAAAAACCTGACACCTGATGACCTGCGCGACTTGCCATGGTGGGCGTATCTGTCTGATCGCCCTCCCCGGGCAGAGGGCACCGTGGAAGACGGGGAGGCATGCACCTTCGATTGGAAGTGGTCCGTGCAGATGCTGGATGCGGCCTGCTCGGAGGTCGTCCTGAAGGAAATCATTGACATTTGCAACCGGCACCTGGTTGCCAGTGCCAGTTGGAAAGAGCTGTATGGTACGTGGCACAAGGATACATCCGAGCAAAACCTGCTTACCCTCCGGGAGCACTACGCGCTGTGGCGCAAGGGAGTGTTGAAGCCGGTTGTTCAGGTGTCCAAGGAAGGGACAGCTGGCG
>LGRX02012488.1:0-13373 GCA_001247695.2 Cymbomonas tetramitiformis
GCATTTGCTTCTGCTGCTTCCGCTGCTGGCTCTGTCAGGGCTGCTGCTGGCCCCAACACCCTCTTCAAGATGCGGTAGTTTTCCATATCAAAGTCGACGGTCTCTTCCGCCGGTTGCTTGGGGACTTGGAACTCTTTATTGACGTGCACCAGATGCTTATCACAATGCGGGAAATACTGATGCACTCGCACCAATGTGAGCACCGCCTTCTGCAGCAAGTTCTCTGCGTAGTTCCAGAGAACCAACCGGTCGTTGTCCTCGTCCGATTTCTCGAGTCCAGCGGGCTGCTGGACCCCTTCCTCGTCCACCTTGTAGATCACCTCAAAACCGTTGTTAGTTGCGAAGGTCGTGTACTTCTTCTCTGGGTCCTCTGCGGCGGGCTGTGCGCAGTGGATCTCAATTTCGTCCTCTTGGTCGTCCTCCTCATCGTCCTCCTCCTCCCCATCGCCCTCCTTCTTCGCCTCCTCCTCCGACTCGAACTCCGACGCGTCCTCCTCCTCCCCATCGCCCTCCTTCTTCGCCTCCTCCTTCTTCTCCGCCGCGTTCACCATTGTGAAAATATCATACAATCCTGGTTTTGTGCCTCGTTTCTCCGCCTCCTCCAGCTTATCCACGAACTGGGTTTGCGTCACCGATTTCAAAAATTGCCACGACGCCAGGTTGCGGTAACACGCCGCGTCGTCCGGCGTGTAGTGTTCAAACCAGTTCTCAATGATATCGGGAGTGAGCAACACCTCCGACCCCGTTCCGGACAGTTGACTTTTGTTCCCCGAAATGGGGAAAATCGTTTCCAGCTGCTCGTCCGTCAACAAGCGTTTAAGGATCTTGGCGCAGTGTCGGACCTCTTGTGTGCCGCTGTTGTCAAGGTCTTCCACCGATTGCGCTTTGAAGCCTTCACCAAAGAGTTTTTCGTCAGACATGATTACGTAGGAGTATGGTAAGTGAGAAGAAAGAAGATAAAAAGTTGTGTCCACAGAAAAGTATACTTGCGATAGTGAAAATCAATTCTTAAAGATAGCATATCGCGAGTACCGCGCTAGTACCACACTATTAACGCACTACTCACGCCACTAGTCCGTACTAGTCGCGCGACTAGTGCGAAATCAGATCGCACTAGTGATGTGACTAGTGCGATCTGACTACATGTGACGATTGAAAGGCAATCAAACGCTCGAACGCCTGGAACGTCGCGCCGGTCATTAGTTTTGAAACTTTGAAGCTTAAACATTTGAGAAAGCGCCAAGTCGCTAAAGCGGGAAGGAAGGAAATATGTTATGCTCGTCGTGCTCTGAAGGCGAATCTGAGCTTAGCGCTTCGTCTAATTCTTCTGGTTCAGAAGATTATTACTATGAAACGGTGGAAGACTTTATATGCAAGACGAAAACCATCAACCCAAGAAAGGCGAAGCGTTCCGAACCGGAAGCAGAATCCAAAACGTCGGGATATGGGCCCAACAATACTGCGGAAAGCGTGACAAAGATCGGGGATCTGATGGACCCCGCCAACGAATGCAGGTGTGGGAGGCGCTGTCTGTCCCAATTCGAGTATCGTCCCGTGCAGGCGTACTTACGTGAGAAGTCTACGCTAAACGGTCGCCAGTTCAAGGAGAACATCATCGCGGAGCTTACTCGTGCGCGTAGGTTCAAGCCCGGATCGCAGAAGCTTGAAATAGAGATGTTCGACTCGCTGACGTTCCTGGGCAAGAAAGTCTGCAAGGATGCGTTTCGACGACTGCACTTTATTCCCGAAAGCACATGGTTCAAGTGGCACGCGCACGTGTGTGGGGGCGGCATGCTGGAGAGCACAAGGAAGAGGAATTTGACGCTGTACAACGACCCGACGAACCTGAACTGGACTTATTTCTTGGAGTACGCTGCTCACGAGATTTTGCCGTTGGCGGAGCCACAACCTCAAAACGGCAAACTCCAAATGAATCCGATCCGACCAGCCGATAGTTATGCCGCATACAAGCTTATGCGTCGCGGCGTTTATCAGGTTAAAATCACGCAGTTTCGCAAGTATCTGCGCGAGTACCTCCGCGCGAAGCATATTACCATGCGCAAGCGGAAGGATTGTGCAGGTAAGTGCACGACATGCGAAATCTTGACGAAGCAGCGCCGTGCTGTAAAGGACTTGGAGGACCTGGAGGACTGGAAGACGCTTAACGACGCGCACCGGAGTGATTATCGAAATGAGAGAGCTCAGTACAATAACACCCGTGCTGATAGTGCCAACCAGTTCGGCATCAGTGACTCGTATTGTTTCGACGGGGCGGCAAACAACAACACCGTTTGTCCGCACTTCCCCGTGAAGGTCAAGGCGATGAGCGACAAAGCTGGAAGTTTCTTCCACCTTCATCTGCAAGCAGTCGTGATGCACGGCACGGTGTTGTGCATGTGTTTACTTATGCCATGGGTTCCTGGCAAAGACGTGAACATGTGCCTCACGACGCTCAATATTCTGCTACGGTATGTGGTGGAGAACACGGAGCGGCACTTTCGGCAAACATGCCACGTGCAAATGGACGGAGGGTCGGAAAACTGGAACCGGCATGTTTTCGCCTTCTTCTGCATCCTGGTTCACCACGGGCTGTACAAAGAGATCTACCTACACCGTCTGCCCGTAGGCCACTCCCACAACGACGTCGATGGCTTTTTCGGGTTGCTGAAGATGCTGTTGTGGGGTAAGACCGCGGATAAAAAAGGCCACTGGTTCATATCTTTGGAACAATGGATTGCCTTTCTCTTTGCCTGGACGATAACAACCATCAACAAGCACACGTACGTCGTCGGCTGCAACTTGGACTTCAAATCGTGGATCGACCCGCACTTGAACGAAGAGTTTGGTGGCCACGCTGGACGAGACCGCAAGGTGCATACTTGGTGCTTTTACGTCGCTCCGGACAAGCTCGTCCGAGCGAAGTACAAGTTTGGTGACAGGTTCAAGGAATGGCTACCAAGTGGCGTGGACGAGGACCCGAACCTTGGGCTGATTATTTGTACCAGTTATCCCGACGTCGACTCCGCCCCGGGCTATATGGACAACCCGGAATGGAAGCGCAAGGGGAAGGGAAACAAGGTATTGGACATGGAGCAAACAACGCGGAGCTGTCTATTGGGACTCCGAGCCGCAACGCCAGATCTGGTGAGCCAACAACGACACGAGGAATTGAAAGCAACCTTCCCCTTGCCTTTGAAGGTGGAGGCCGTGCGAGAGCGACATCCCGAGCGATTACCTCCGAAGTGGGACCTTTCACTGCTGCTGACACGTGCGCATACCCGCGCATCTACAGTCAAATGCGATGGGCTCTTGAAGACGCGGTATGCTAAGGCGGAGCAATTCAATGTATGTTTCGACGGCGTGACGCATAAGAAACAAGTGGTGGAGAAAGAAGTCCTGAAAAATATTGACATCAACGAGGTTGTGGCTTTTATGCGCGAGGCCAAGTATTGTACTGAGCTGATTTCCAGAAGGTAAGACGACCGTTTACCAGCCTAGTGCGATCTCATTTATACCTTATATATATTTTATTTTGTCATTATTGTCCTTCAAGTGTCTAAGCAAAGTCAGGTAGGTTTCTTGTTCTAGCTCCAGATCTTCCTACAACAAGGGCATTTTTGCAATATCCGTGCAACTTGCCAAGTAGGCCTGGAAACAAGGGTGATGATACAGCACGTTTTTGCAGTCACATCCTAACCCTGAAACCCACGTTTCCGCAGGGAAAACTATTTCTAAGCAGACGACGCACTTGTTTCCTTCCTCTCTTTCCGAGTTGGTGGTGGTGGCGGCTTGCTCCTGTGTTGCGGGAGTCCTTTGATTCCCGGTAGAAGAAGTCGTCGCTTCGTCTTCAGGTGTCGCTGTTGTGGAGCTTTGCAACCAAGGAAAACCCTGCCGCAAGATTGTAACCTCGTCGTCCGAGTCCGTTGTTCCTGGTGTGTTCGGAACGACGGTAGAAGAGGTCGTTCCTTGTTCTTGATTTTCGCTAAAAAAAACCCTCACTCATCCAGGGAAAAACTTCCCTCAGGATTCTAGTCTCGTCGTCGTGAGAGTCCGTCATTGCGGTGTAAGAGTATGCGAAGATAATACGAAGTGTATAGAGAAGTTTCAAACCAGGGTTCGCTTACGCAGGTACGAGGATAAACACTTACACCGAGTGTTATCTGAGCGGAATGCTGAACTGCGGGGTCTTACGACCAAGACCAAGAAGTTGGAACGCCTGATCCAGCTTTTGAAGGCAGAAGATGCTGGTGAAGAAGCTCCCGCAGTTCGTGCAGAGGCAGAAGAAGCTGCTGAAGAAGCTCCCGCAGTTCGTGCAGAGGCAGGTGTGCGTGAAGCAAATGGAAAGAGGAGTCGGAGAGGAGCTCCACCTGCTGCTCGCAAGAGGTTTTCAGGCGCACAAAGGCAAAACAGGGCGCGCAGAACTTCACCCGCCTCCGAAGGCGACAGCGATGATACTGATATGGAGATGGATCTTGCCACTCGCAGTCGGAGTCGGCAGGTTGCAGCGCGCAAGAAGAAGCCTGGAAAGCAGCCAAAACAGCAGAAACAGCCCAGCAGCAGTGAGGGCACGGATGATGGCGACGATGAGCACTCCTCCGGTGTTGACGAGAGTCTATATGACCGTGGGATGCGTTTGGCATCGCAGAAGGAACACTTGGCAGCCGACTACCGGTTCGAGGACATGACTGTGGGCAGCTATGCCGTGACCGTTGCAGGCGGGGAAGCCAGCGGAAAGTGTTGGTTCAACGTTATGCTCCCGGACGGCGGTAAGTCACTCCCACTCCATTTCGTGGAGGTGGTGGGGCAGCATGCCTCACGGAAGGAGATAACCTGGCAGTTCTGGTTGCCAGCACAGTCACGGAGAACGTTCGAGACGGTAGAACAACTCTGTGAGGCTGGAGCTTTCGTACGGGGTGCCCGCACCCTTCGCATGAAGTCTACATTTGACGTGAACGAGGTGTTGACATGCTGGGATGAGACCGCAAAATCTGGTGTTCAAGGCGGAATTCCAGGTTGTGAGGAGAAAGCCGAGCTTTTAAAAGCACTGCTGGAGAACTCTGAAGAGTAAATAAGTGCAGTCAAGAGTTCGTATGTGCATGCATGTACACATGTGGTTGTGCTTACACCCTAAATTGGTGTTACCACTTAGGGTTTCCCCCGCTAGAGGGCCATTTGCTCCAGAAATCTGCACGGAGATGCAAGTGCTTGATATTTTATTTGTTCAAATATGTTTTATGGCAAACTACATTATAACATAGCACGTGACGGGTCCATTAGCAAGAACCTTTACATATGTTACCCGCCCTTTGTGAATACGCGTGTGATAAAGCATAGGGTTTGAGGGGGGTTTTGGCAAAATTGTGCTGAAATCGATGAAAATATCAAACATACGATAAATAGGTACATATTTTTCCCTTTTTACTTCCATTTTATAACCTTTAATCTCGATCTAATACCATATGTGGATTTTTGGAACACTCCTCAATATGCCTAAGAGTCACGCGTAAGAATTCTGAAAACCCCGCCTCGTACGATGAGAAAAACTTCCAAAATTATAACCACCCTATTTTTTGGGCATGATATGTTTAAAATAATGTAAAAAACATCAAAACAATGACCTTCAAAAAATCTTCCAATTTAGAGCGCATCTTCCAATTAAGAGCGATCGTCGTTCTCGGGCATTGGAGGAGCTGGGTACGCAGGTGGGTACTCCTTCACACAGGGCCTTTCGAGCACTCCCCGGGGGGAGTGCTCGATCCCCTGAACCTCTTCAACGATTCAGTGGGCCGCAACACGCCCATTGACAGCCGGCTGCATCATCACAGTGCAGACGCCGCGGAGCTGTTTAGCAGGGAGCGCGCGGCGACGGGGAGCCTGACGACCGACTTGGCCAGGCCACGGTCGGAAGGTTGGGAGGGGCAAAGGGAGGTGACACCGAGCTCAGCTGAACCTCCGGTGTTGGCGTCGAAGGCCCGTCAGGCGGAGATTGCCGACTTGGAGGCTTAGGTGAGGATCCATGCCTTGAAGATGCAGTTGGCGCAGGGGGCAGCAGCCTTGGCCGAGGCAGGGATTGCGTCGGCTGCCTCCCCAGGGCCGGAGGTAGGTGCCACGGCAGCTGCCACGGCAGCAGCACCGCAGGCGGCGGCCACGGCAGCAGCACCGCAGGTGGCGGCCACCGCAGCAGCACCGCCTGCAGCGGCCACTGCAGCAGCACCGCCTGCAGCTGCCACCGCAGCAGCACCGTCAAGACCCGCGTACTTCCACGCGCCCACCTCCCCTGGTGAAACTGCTCCGCCGGAGATGCCATATGAGTGGGTGTATGGAGGGGTTTATTATAACTCGGATACCGCCATTCCCCAACATCACCGGCGCGCCCTCCCCGCCCTCCCCCAGTACCCGCCCATGATGCTGGGGCTGGACCCGTATGCTGCGCACACCCCATATGCGCAGACCTTTCGGGCATCCCACGGCCGTGCAGCCCATGATGCCATGCCAGGTTATGCGTTGGCGGTGCAGCATCAGGAACCTGAGCAGATGGTCGCGATGCCTTTACGGCAGGCAATGAGGCTGAATGCAGCCTTGTCTAAGGCAGCTTCCGCCTGAGTGGTCCTCACAGCCGCAGCAATCATGGGACCCGTTTTATGGACCTGGCATGAGCCGCCCCCGATAGACTAGATATGCAGATTGCCAGCTATGCATAGAACCTGAAAAGGCGCCTGTTCGAAGCGCAATAGCATCTGTATAGGCAGCCCTGACCGGGAGTCCCGGTGCAGGCCCCTATAACAGATATCTAGGTAGCCAACACTGGGCTGAAGACTGACCCGTAAGTTCGTGCGGTGACACACCGAGTGTCACAGGTAGCTAGGTCCGAGACCGTTCCGACTCCGAGACCGTTTCGGGTATATCTAGCTTAGCGTTTATTTTCTTAAGAGAGTTTATCTATATTGGTTCCAGGACTGTCTGATATCCGTGAACCGGGATATTCCAGTAGGTTATGGGCCCACCACGCTTCCACTGTGCTCCAGCTAATTGTTAGTCCGTATAGGGCCGTGACATTGGTATCTCTTCGTGCAGGCGAAGGACGAGAACACAAGTGTGTGCAGGAGACAGACTTGATATATTTCGTATATAGATTTTGTATACGGAGCGACAGAGCTCGCACATACATATACTTCGAATATCGTCACGCATACGACAGCATTCGCTGCAACATCGTCAGCGAACGGCGGAGTGTGCAACAATAACATCAGCGCGATCAGCCGATGCGGGTAGTTCACCCAATGCCCTCGGGTTCACAACCCGATGGTGGTAACGCGTATGACGCGTGAGGGCATTGAGGTAATATGAGGAGCATTGGGCTCAAGCAGGCACTTCTGGTCTACCAGTTTGCTGCACTCATACCCCACTACATACTTGCGCGTGCTTGCTACTGTTCAATAGCAGCCGCGTCTTATATCAGTCCGTATAGGGCCGTGCCATATTATGTAGTCAACTGTACAAGGTAACCGTGGAAAGCAAGGGCAACGCACCATTCATTTTTGATGGAGAATCTTTTACCCTGTCCTCTTTCTTGAATAGAGGACAATAAAATGCATACCATCAGTGTGTTCAATAGTACAACGATACCCGCCGTTGTCGCAAGAAAGGCACACCCTGCCGTACTTTTTCGGAGGCTTCCTCATGTTTGCAATAACCAAGTGAACAGAGGTGGGGTGGGGGCAAAATAATACAAACGGTGATATTACACGCATGTGCTTGTGTCACAAATTTATTCCCCAAAGACAAGACATAATTTCTATTCCCCATTATGCACTTTTCTATTCATCGATAACCATTTCCCCCATCCCCCACGATGACTTGCCGTAATATACGATATTACGCACGTGCACTGACGAGGCAAAGATATCATAATGAAATACGATAGGTGTTTTATTAGGGGTCGGTTTGCCGAACGCTGAACGGAACGGGTCGATCGAACCGTGCAAGTGACACTCGCAGTGAGGGGGGACACACAAGGGGACAGGGGCACCGGACTGTCACAGTGACACGCAAAGTCGGGCCCGGCATGACCTCCCCTAGCCCTTCACCCATCGCCCGCCTCAACCCTCCCCCCCCATCGCGCCGCTCCCCAAGTCCACATCGCGCCCTCAACACGCCCCCATCGCCCTCTCGAGCGCGAGCGCGAGAGGCGAGGCCCCCGCGACGCGAAGCGGGAGCAACGAGCATCGAGCATGCAGTATCAGTATTGAGTATGAGTGTATGAGTGTATGAGTGTTACACTCGTAGTCGAGAGTTTCGCTGTGCCCATCGGTCGGTGAGGTGCGGGTGTTCGACTGAGACATCATCATCAACACGATTCTCAATTGGGGATTATTCCCCCCCACCTGTACGTTCACGTACCCCCTATAAATATATCTCGATTATCATCATTAGATTGTCATCGCTTCTAGATGTGTGAGCCATTCTCACAACCCACCTACCGCAATTAATGCTATATCGTATGGGTGCCTCTTCTTCATAAGTGAAATCTCGAGTTCTCAACATTCCGCGCCGCCACGGCTTCTGTGGATGACCATTGAGCGAGGATCGTCCTAACAAGCACCTCTTCGTTTGTTTTTGTGTTTGCATCTCCGTGCTTCGGGCCATAAATGTGGATTGCGACTACGGCGCCAATGCGACGACGGCGCCATTCGATTGCATGACATGGCATGACACTCGGTCTGATTATGATGGTCTCGTGGTGGAGTCGCAAAGCTGCGGGCTGACTGCCAGTATACCGATAGCCCCGAGGTGGTGGCACCGGGCGCATGGATTGATGACAGTATGTATATCGTGATCCGCCCAATGGCGAGTTGCTGCGCTGGGCGCGCGTGGCGAATGGGGTCTTGAGGAGAGGCTGGTTTCTGGAGGACGCCACGAAGGCGAAGAAATGCGCGGCGGTATTCCAACTCAGCCAGCACGACTTGGATCCTGGTTATAGAGGCATTCCTTACACGGGGCGTAAGACCCGGAAATATGATGACCCGGAGTCTGATCCCGAGTAGCCCGAGGCGTGCCATGGTGCCCGCGATGATAACGATGCCAAATATGACAACAATGCCACGTACCATATGCCGACGCCGATGCTGGTGAATGGCCAGCAGCGACGAGCCGCGCCTGGTGGAGTGGTGGTACACGATGGAGAGATCTGACTCTGAGCTCGCGGATGCTGCTGCTTAAGTCAATGATGACGCCGCTGACGCTGATGGGCCCGATTGGTCATTTGCTGAACCTGGGCCTAATACCAAATTGGTTACTGAGATATGACCACTAGCACAGTATGATAAGTCATAGCTCTAGCTAGTCCGAACACGGTATATCTGACAGGTGTGTGATCAACTCTTAGCTTTTCCCTTGCGGCACGTTCTGTAGTGTTTTTGATATATCATATATCTTGTAGCTGTTTATTGATATATCAATAGGTTATGGGCCCACCACGCTTCCACTGCGCAGTATTGGTGCAGTCAGGGCAAAGTATTGTTCGAGAATGTTGTCGGATTGATAAGCTCCCTGACGGATATGGGCAGGGCATCTATTGGTGCCAATGCGTCAGACTTTCCTCCGCATGCCAGACCTGTCTGCCCATTTACGGTAAAGGGCAAGAAATGACAGTCTATCACCAAGTGTCGCATCAATATGCACCTATGACCTCCAATGACAGCAAGCAGGCGCGGCCCAATGTGATTGTGCTTGACGACAACTTTGGAGATATTTGGCTCCTCGTAGGAAGAGACAGAGATAATATATTGGCTGAGATAACTGAATTTGGGGCAATAATTAGATATTTCATTGTTTTTCACATGTGACATGAAACTCTGATAGGGTCATCTAGGTGTCAGATTTTGATTGATAGAAGATGGGTGGTGGGCCGATGCAATCAGAGCATCACCCTCGCTCTGAACTGAACAATCTATATGTAAGCCAAGAGCAAGCACGATTAATGTTGACGTATAATTTGCAAGGACCCGCTGTCCACGCAATAAATCAATCACTCAAATTTTGGTGATATCTTCCTGCTTATACAAGATATTTCTAGTTGCTAATTCCTCTAGGTACAACTTAGTACGCTACGCTTTCAAACCATCAGCTTTTCTTTGGTCCCGCTGGCGCACGCATACAACTCAACAAAATAGTATCGTCCTCGTCCAAAATTTCATTACCCAAGTGATTGGAAAATCTGAAAATGTCGCCGACCAAAATGAGAGCGTACACCCAAGGTCAAGTGACCAAGGCATCCCTATAGTGCGGATTTAGTGCCGTATCCACTTATATTATTAAAAAATATTCATTGCATGCTGAAACATGACACTCGATGATTAAAGAACCTACAAGTCAGTGAAGCTGGTGGTTACTATTATGATACTTCTGGTTTCTAAGGCGGAGTCGGCGACGATTCCAGACCGAATAACAAGAGTACGAACATAATACACAATCGTGTACCTTCAGTCGAGGTCATCCGGCGTGCGGCATATGCTTTATGCACTTACGTTGGGGCGTTCACACCGCCGGACGGCTATCGCCGGCCAAGTATCATGACCCCACAAGGTCGGTTTCCCAACTCGAGACAACCACAACTCATTGATCAGAGCCGCCCTACTCCACACCCCTGACCGCCCCTATAGCACACATTTATGCACTCACCCCCTCCCAACACGAGCCGTCCATCATTATGGCATCTCCACCTCTAGTGTTGCGCTTAATTCACCCACCATCTTCGATGACGTAGGAATCTTAATTATGCGACTCCTATGACACCACTACTCCTGCCAGCAGCTGTGACTCGGCAGCTGCGCATGTGCTAAGGTGTTGGGTGAGAAGACCTGCAAGTTCACTGGAATGCAAGAAGGACAGCGTGGACGCATGTTCATCCAGTTTGTCAACGAAGAGTAGCTCTGTGGCATTGAAGAGTAGCTCTTTGTCCTCCGAATCTGCACATTCATCCCATTTTTCCATCTTGACGACGTTCGCTTGTGTTCGTTTGTTACCACACCAACCAAATGATCACAATGCTTTCTTTATGACGACTAACGTACCACTTGTGGATTTCATTCAAACCTGTGTGTTTGTGGCGGTATATGCAATCACATTTATTTCATTACCCTCCCTATTGTCCATTTGACCATATGCTGTTCTCTCTCATTGTTCATCACAACTTGGCTGAATATCTTTGGCTCTACAAGACGTCAAACCCTCTTTAATACGTTCTTAGCAAGTAACAATGCGCCAACCCATTACTTGTCCAGCTATTGCATATTCGCTAATAATCGAAAGGATTTAATTTCTCTTGATCTAGAATAATCTATTTATTGCCGCTAAACATAGAAATTGTCACCGTGGAATAAGAACACGGACAAATAATAGAGCACAGCGGCAGACCAGAAAGGCTGGCTATTTGGAAGCTCGCGGCAAAGAAAACAGCAAGATGAACAGCAAGATGAACAGCAAGATGAACAGCAAGATGCTCGCCATATATGGTGCATCCATCAGTATTTTCGGTGCATGTGCAAACGCATATCGACACTGCAATATGTGAGGAGTGCATCCACAGCCCATCCACAACATCAAGCCTACCAACACATCCCGGTGCCTCATCACCCATTCCGTATTCCACGCACAATACAATGATTCTATATCAATTGATGGGAGCCAATGTACAATCCTCTGTATACCTCTTTTGATGCATTCATTGCGATTTTAACTTCCATCCGGTCGCCTATTCTCCCATTGCCTGAATTCCAACCACACATCGAACGATCAGCGTCGTGATATAAAAAACAATAAAATATCCGATTTGCATTGCTAGAAGAAAAGAAGGCTGGATCGATTTTTCTTGGGACAAGCTACCCGAGAAAACCTGAGTGTACCGATGTCGAGAACGACCATTATTATATCCTATCGGGCATTGCACCAAATGACCTCGCACTGATTTGAGCACAATACTCCCATCGATTTGACTCAACGATTGTTTTTCACATGTCTCTCGTCAAAAATATTTTTCGGTTGGATATCATGTCCAAACATACTGGGAGTGAAGGCAGTGCACCAAGCAGGCAAATGCCGGAAGAACTATCGAGTGCGCAGGAATGCATAGGTAGGCAATGGCCGAGGCGGAGGGGGGGGAGGAAATCTGCTGGAACAAAGACCATCATACATGTACACACAACCTACTTATTGTCCTAATAATGTGCACTGTTCTATGAATTCCCAATGTCTCGATGGACGAGCAAAATCGTATTGAAATGATCCTGGGTGAATACATTAAGGATTCAACACGATGTTAACTTATCTATTACCAAGGAGTGAGCGCTCGTCAAGGGCCAAGCCGCAACCATGTTCATATTAAAGCATAACGACTTGGCACTGTACGTTTGGCAAGATGCTTTTGTCTTCTTTTCGTGGTAGCCACGTCTGCAATCGCCGATCCAGTGCTGGGACACTAAATCCTTCACGAGCAGCGAAAATTCAGATAAGAGCCTTCTGGGTTTTGGGGGGCTCTTAAAAGATGGTTAGGTGTGGGTGGCCAAGGATGTAAGGCTTACCGACATTTGCTGGCGAGCACGTCGACTAACGCGTGACCACACCTCCGCCTTCTGCTCTGGGCTGCATTGCGGCAGGACTTTCTCAAGGGTCTGCACCGCTTTGCGCTGCTCCTCGGTGTACAACAGCCCCGTTAGCGCCCGTAGCGCCTTGGCCGCACTCTGTCGAACGCTCAGTGTCCTGCGATCAATTGGCACTCATCCCGGCCATCGAATCAAGGGAACTCAGAGACTCAAGAGGCAGCGAGTGGCGTGAGAGACCGGCTGGCCAGGTCCAGCCCACCGACTTTCCCGGTTGAAACAAGCGCGCAAGGACCGTGCCATGTAGCCACACATCACAGTGTCCAATCCAAGGATAAGCCACACACAGCGTGCTTAGGGATCCCCATTCTTCACTAGTGGGCTCGGGATACTCGTGAAGGTATCGAGCAGATAGACCTAGCAGTAGATGAGTTGGCGTGTCACGACCTGAAACTGTGAACGCGGCTCGTGTCACCGAGCAGATCGAACTAATTCAGAAAACTATGAATGTCGTGAACCTGTCCGCTCGTCCGCCGGCAAAACCGTGGGTATAATTTTCTACAGGCGTATGCGTCAAGCGATCGCCCGAGGAGTTCTCCCAAATATTTATACCCTATCGTTAAACAGTGTACAAATACGTATAAATATTATTTCAGCTGATCGGCAATAAATATAATTATATGATTACATGATTAATTATAATACATTAAAAAAAAAAGTTCAGTATGGAGTGCGGATCCCCCCCCTCCATATTTAAAGGCTCCGCTTAAGGACGGT
>LGRX02012489.1:0-21053 GCA_001247695.2 Cymbomonas tetramitiformis
TTGATATTCAGATTTTTACATCTGTCATTTTGCTCTACGTTAGATTTCCATTTTTCAAATTTTGCTAATTTTGCTCTACGCTAGATTTCAGATTTCCTTTTTTGGAATGCTTGATTTCAGAGTTTTTACATCTGTCATTTCGCTCTACGTTAGATTTCCATTTTTCAAATTTTGCTAATTTTGCTCTACGCTAGATTTCAGATTTCCTTTTTTGGAATGCTTGATTTCAGAGTTTTTACATCTGTCATTTCGCTCTACGTTAGATTTCCTCTTTTCAAATTTTGCTAATTTTGCTCTACGCTAGATTTCAGATTTCCTTTTTTGGAATGCTTGATTTCAGAGTTTTTACATCTGTCATTTCGCTCTACGTTAGATTTCCTCTTTTCAAATTTTGCTAATTTTGCTCTACGCTAGATTTCAGATTTCCTTTTTTGGAATGCCTGATTTCAGAGTTTTTACATTTGTCATTTCGCTCTACGTTAGATTTCAGATTTCATTTTTGGAATGCTTGATATTCAAATTTTTACATCTGTCTGTTTTGCTCTCGTTAGATTTCAAAACTGGTTCGGACCCCCCGCCCCCGCCTTATTGTTGCTTCAGTTCGGTGCAATTCTTTTACTAAGAACAAAACAATTACAAATTTCGTTCGGGAAACAGTTCTGACAATCGTGTACGATTGTCAGAACTGTGTATCGCGTGTTCATTAATAATTTCTATATTGGAGGGCATGGGCCTGTTAAGGTGAATGCCGCAAACCAATAGGATGAAACAAAAAATCACAGGGTTACTGCCTGACTCACGTTTGACAATCGTATACGATTGTCAAGCTCTGTCGTTAGGTTCCTCTCTCTGACGCACGTTTGACACTCGCACACGACTGGGTTATACCCCCTGAGTCCCTGGTTAGG
Source organism: Cymbomonas tetramitiformis (assembly GCA_001247695.2). Classification (NCBI taxonomy): domain Eukaryota; kingdom Viridiplantae; phylum Chlorophyta; class Pyramimonadophyceae; order Pyramimonadales; family Pyramimonadaceae; genus Cymbomonas; species Cymbomonas tetramitiformis. The sequence goes on from LGRX02012489.1 coordinate 909, forward strand.
GGGGAGGGGGGAGTTAGTGTATATTCCTTAAGTATGAAGAATTTTTTTAAATTTTCTTAAGTATGGGAAAACGCAGGCGTCGACGCGGGCCGACGCGTTACACTCCTTAAGTATGGGCTTAAGTATGGGAGCCCTATTTGCGAAATCTTAGAATGTTAAGAATGTTTGGTCCACTCCGTCCGTCCGTCCGTCCGTCCACAGTGGACGGACAGTGGACGGACGGACGGACGGACGGACGGAGTGGACCGATAGCATTCCCCTCACTGATGGGCACCTCGCCACGAAGGGGGTGTGCCCTTACACTCGTGTGCCGCATCGTTCACGCCTGGCCAGGCGCCGCCGGAGGCGCCGACAGCACCGGCACGCCCTACGATTATTGCTGCCTGGACTCAGCCCGCCGGTGGTGTGCTGGCTGCGGCTCCCCCCGTGAGCCATGGTACGCCCTCACTGCAGTTCGCCGCCGTCGATGACGGCGACCCGGCTGCATTTACTTTCCGCCCCCTGGTCGATCATGCCGAGCTGCAGCCCATGCCCGACGCCTCCATGGGCGACGGTGACACCGATTGGCCAGCTCTCCGCACGGTTCCGTGGATCTCGCCTATTCAGGGGTCGGCTACGGCCTTGAAAGCAGCTATCAAAGAAGATTGAGATCGGAACAGTGTGCACTTTGTAGTTAGCAGTAGAGCAGTCAGTTTGGTGTTGGCGGATGCCGTATTAGCCGGGCCGGTATGGTCCCTTGATTCTGAATTGCTTCCACCTGCTTGCTTAGTGACACCTCATCCCCCGGGGTGAGGTGGTGTCACGGAGAACCCAGTCTTTCCCCCCACTGTAAGGGGGGACAGTGGATGGGCCCTCTGTCATTCACCCCTCGATCTGAGTTGTCACTTGTGTTACTTTTGCCCATCTCACAGCAGCCCGTTATAAGACACTGTTTCTAGTATCGTATTTACGAAATGCAATTGGATGAATTCTTGGACACTTTAGGCAATTTCGATGAGGCCCTTGAGGCGGAGGCATATGCTACGTAGGTATAAAGATGTCAAGCGCCCTCGCGGAATCGTTGCTATTCGATGCCCCAGCGCCTAGCGCCTGAGCAACAGTAAAGCGCTTCATAAATGCTACTATATTTGTTACTGGCGGGCTCCGATCCTAGAACCGAGGACACGCACCAAACATACATTTAAGGGTATCACAGAATATCCAAATAATTGTACTAATACTATCTATCCTGCCTGCATGATAACAATATTGCACATCCCCGATCATAAATCATTAGCAATGATCCATCCCCCAAGCCCCTCGGTTGTACTATCGAGTTCATCATCGTGTTGAAGTGTTCTTCTCGCAAAGGTCATGCGCTGGCTTACTTTGGCATATAGACTTTCTTCACTGGGAACCGGGTTGAAATAGGAGCGACCAGAGCGCAAATATCCATCAACAATGAGTATTGCGCGTGCATACAGTCCGCAAGTTTTGTATACATAGGGGAAACGATTTAGAATTCTATCGGTCGCCGGCGAGTTTGATAAGCTATCGATCGCCCACACCCCAGCGTTTGACAGGTCATCATAACGGAGCAACACACTAATATTTACCAACGGAACATTGGACACATGGAGCATGGAAACGAATGGGGAACAAGTATCATCGCCACATCGAATCTGCCATTCCAACATAAGAAGTGAAGATGTTTCGGAACTGTTAGTCGCATTGAACCGCGCATGTAGAACATTTACGTGGATGGACTCGGGCAGTGGCGTTAACAGCATGGTGTCGAGCGCGAACATTTTGAGGTGGTCCGCAATTAATTTCGGAGACATGCACATTCCGCGAGGTGCCACCATTACAGGATACTTTTGATGATAAATGCTCTGTAGGCGTAGCAGGGAGACGTGGGCTCGATTAATTAAAAGACTAAGGTTGGCGTCCTCCATGACAAAAATATAGGCGGTAAGAAGAAAACGGGTGATAGCGTTGCCGCAAGGGACTAGCCCAACACTTAGCGCGGGTTGCGCACGCTCGATTATTGTATCGTTGAACCGTACGCAGACACAACTTATTCGGCACAGATTCCCGAGATACATACATAACGGTTCATTGGAATGGTCCGGCCTGAAAGGAATGTCCCGAAAGATTTTAACAAGACGTTGTTCGGAAGATGCATTATGTGTTGAAAAAAAATGACGTTTATCGATTACTTCAACCTCTTAAATTTCGAAACAGCCAAAGGTCGTGGGACGGTTCTGACAATCGTGCACGATTGTCAAAACCGTGTGTATTGATAGACATACATAAGACACCAACTTATCATATATCATTTCAAACAAAAAACCATGAGCCGGACCCGCCTATGCCTCATCTGCGCGTTGGACCGACAAATTTACTTTGAATCGATTCTCCAAGGCATCCTAATCGAAAAACCACGAACAAGCAAGGTGTGCATGTGTCACTGCCGGTATACGGATGAGCAGATGTCATCACCACAGAACGATATGCAAGCAAACTCGGATAATGAAAACGCAGAAGAATCACGCAGCATGCTATATCTGTGTTATGGGGACTACAACGATGTCGGCGAATGGGTTGACTATGATTTCGAACCGTCCCACGGGTACGGAAGTAGCGATAATGGTAGCCACTTCGAGTACTAAGCTAGCAGTATAAAATAGCCTATAGTAGATATAAAGACTTAACACACATGTATAAGTAATGTGAAGTTGCATATAAAACAAATAGTATACACAAACGTATATATTTCCTAGCGAGCTTGGCAATTGCACGTTGTGGTATCATCATATTCATCAGGATCAAATCCCCTCATCTCTTGAATACAGTCCGTTGGAACCGCCATTGTCACCGGGGTAAGTGCGCTAGCCACTTCTTGCGTCAGAGTAGTAGGATACCGATGCGCATCCAATAGTTCAAAATACCACATATCCCGAGTTTCGCGAATGAACCTCCACTTGGCATAAGAGGGGTCATGCCTATGGAGCATCGTAGGATCGACGAACTCTTCCTCACGAGATAGAAACCAAGTCCAGGATTGGCACACACGACATTTTTGTAAATCGATGTGCATACGTTCAAGCACATACATTGTTTCTACAATGTCCTCATTTATATTGGAGGTGTAATGGATGTTCTCGCCAGCAAGGTTTTGAATGCGAAAATAGATGATTAGAACACGCTATTCAACTTCATAAATAGGCGCTAGGTCCGACCCCCCCCCTTACTCACGTGTGACAATCGTATACGATTGTCAAGCTTTTGCGTTAGGTTCGTCTTCTGACTCACGTTTGACAATCGTATACGATTGTCAAGCTCTAACGTTAGGTTCGCCTCCCTGAAGCACGTTTGACACTCGTATACGACTGGGTCGTACCCCCTGAGTCCCTGGTTAGGGGGGTCAGTGTGTGACGTTGACAGGGCGTCAGGTGTCATCGGACATCGCGCGTCATTGTTAAGTATGGGAAAATATGTATAAAATATAGTTTATCGCGTTACATCCGTTAAGTGTGGGCTTAAGTATGGCGACCCTAATTCTGCGTCGATTTAGTCGCGTCTAAAAGCGGGGCCGACCGACTTTCCGTCCATCTATTCTATCTCCGCGAAACATATCATCAAAATCGATCATTTTATTCCAAAATTGATGATCGAGGAGCCAATACTGCATTTAGGCTTTCGGGAACAAAGAAACAATGTAGGGAACGGCACTCAAGTCACCGCAGACTAAGAAACGATAATATAACAACTTGGGGTTTTTATATTATCGGTCGGAACTGGCGACGGAAGCAAGCTGATGTGGCACCTCAGGTCGAGGGGTGATCACAGAGTCCGTGGCACTGCCCCAATCACCGCCTCGATGGGGGGCTGAAGGTGGTAATGTCATCACACTACCTTACCCCGAAGGTGTGAGGTGCCACAGGAAGAACCGGCTACTGAAATCTCCGAAACCAAACCCTAGACACCGCAGGCAAAAGTTACGGGCCCAAAGTACGGGGCGCATTTTGCGCAGTCCATCAACTATAGGCGGAGTGTTGGCCCGAAACTAGTGCACGAAATTGCAGAGCAGATTCATCTGAGGTGTTGTGCTAGTTTGCTAGGTCACACCACCGGATCGTGATGCGCCGGTCACGGGTCTTTGATTTCAGCGGCGATTAAAGGCCGCCGACAGTGTACATCGCCCATACTGGTCGAAACACCGTTAAACGGCGGCGGAAGCCACGCGAAAACGCATATATCGACAAACGATATGTAAGTGCCGTGGTGGCCAAATTGCGCGCAGAGTGAAACCACAATTTAAAGTATACCTACGACGGATGGCTCAGCAAAATATTCTAATCTGCAGCCAGCCAGCACGGCGCCAAAATCGGCTACGTATCTACGATAGACGATATACCGTCGATCCCGCACCCACACGCATACACGCACGCCGTAAAGACGTTTGCCCGACGAGCGGCTACTGTGGCTATACCGGCCACAACGGCCCTAAAGGCGTCAGAGCGGCCAAACGGTCAGAGCGGCAAGAACGACCAGACCGTCCATAGCGACCAGAGAGCTCATTCCGACCAGAACGCCCATAACGGTCAGAATGGTCAGAACGACAAAACCCCCATTCATCCCACCCCACAGCCCACACCCATAAACGCGCGCTGTAAAATTGCCTGGGCGACGAGCGGTACATATATTTCTCCCAAGAACGATGACAAAATGATGCGGTAATAGCGGCCCAAACGGATAAGACGCACAAAAAGGCATGGCGGCCATAGCCACTACCAAAACCGCCGCAACAATCGAGCGCACCTACAGAGCGGCAGCAAGGATGGACACGCGCGCCGATAAAAAATAACCGCCACAGTCTAGGAGGCACAAAACGCCCAAGAGTAGCCACAGCACCTCGTCCACACCGGACGAAGCAGGAAACACCGTTAAACGGCGAAAGCCACGTGAATATGTACCGGCCCACCGTTCCGCGAAAACTCATACATCGACCGCGAATATGTACCAGGCCATCCAACCCGAATGCCCGAATTCACAATCAGCATGCGCTAAGCGACGAAACCACAATTTAAACCATACTTGCAACATATCGCTCAACAAAATCGACTGAGATCTGTTCAGCCGGCTCTGACCGGTGCGCTCTGACTGGTAGCATCGGTTATGACCTCTGACAGGCTCGGTGTCAGTGACTGTGACTGGTAGCTATGCGAAATATTATTTTATGATAGAAATAGTTTCAGTTTAGAACAGAAGTAGTACTGCGGGTATTTTAGAATACAAATAATAAATTTTGCGAGCTCCCTAATTCTTTTATAGGTTTTATTTTCCGGGAGCAAATTTGACACATTGCAGGAACATTGGGGACTTTCTTGGATTTCGTGGGAAATGTGACTTGTTTACGAAATAAGTAACTTGGGATGCTTTTCATAGGAACATTGCTTTTCACCGGAGCAGATTTGACGTGTTTCCGAAACAAGTAACCTGTGTGTTTTTAGCTGGAGCAGGGTTGAAGGGGTGCTAGGGGTGGGTGGGGTACCGTAGAGGGGGTCATACATCAAAATTGTTGGTCAGCTGTCGTCCCCGACCAGAGCGCTAATCTCGCCCAACGGTGCTCCGCGTACGTACAATTTTTAGTGGGTGTATTTTGACCGTGGTATGATCGAAATCTGTCACCGTGCCCAAAGTATTATCATAATCATATTTCCCGAGGAAATGTCATCATTCACTTGTTTCAAAAAAACACGTCAATTTTGCTCCTGAAAGAAGCAACTTTTCAACTTGTTTCCGGAACAAGTCAATTTTGCTCCAGAAAGAAGCAACTTTTCAACTTGTTTCCGGAACAAGTCAATTTTGCTCCGGAAAGAAGCAACTTTTCAACTTGTTTCCGGAACAAGTCACATTTGCTCCGGGGAAAATCAATGTTTCGTCTCGAAAAAGTACCTAAAGTTACTTGTTCCGGAAACTAGTCACATTTGCTCCTGGAATAACATTTCCCCCTTTTTTATTCTCAGATTTTAATTTCGCGACCGATCTCGCTAATAGTTTCGTGCTCCTAAAGATCATGCGGATGATGTAACTGCCGATCACATATATTGGTACAAACCCAGACGTTGCCAGAGTAATAGTTTGCATTCTCAAGTGCCATATATGTAGCGTCAAATGTGGGTCCTGACCCTGAGTCGCTGCCCGTGAAGCCACACTAGCGCTTAGCCGACTTTCGCTGTACTGCACATTCTGTCCCGAGGAACGACGGTGATGTCACCTCAAGACTGCTGCGTCTGAAAAATCATTCTTCAAATATATAGAGAAGAACCCAGCCGACGCCCTTCTTTTGCAAACTCCGCGCAGAAAGATGACGTTACACCCCATACCGGTATGTCTATACAAGCTCTGATCGAGTGACGCAGGATGGTGTGTGTGTGTGTGTGTGTGATGGGCAGTAACGTGCATACGGGGGTCCTTGCGCCACGCTAGACAGTCAATAACGGCGCCCAATATGCCGCCTCACCGTATATATGTTTGTCCGTCGATGACCCTCTGAGCTTTTTCACCCGACACGCTCCGCTCGTTTCTGGGATATCACTACCTGATTAGTTTGTGATATCTTAGTACACCTCTCAAACCCCCTTCCCCTCCACTTCCCTACCTACCACAAAACTCTCTGCTTCACCCGACGTATCTCAGTCACTCAACCCTCATATACGGTACCCCGCACAACGCTTCAGCGACGCCCCCGCCCCTCAGATCAGGTGACCCGCGACCGCCCTCTCACAACACAACAATAGCCATAATTATCCCTCGCCCATAACGCTCGCGGTTTCCATTTTTGCATAATGTTACAGTGTATTTCTCTAACCTGGCCTTATTCGCACACATATCAAGACGATTTATATCGCACCAAAGTCCCGAAATTGCTACTTAATAACGGGGTGGCGTGTCCATATCGACAGGACGTACCCCCAAACTAGGCATTAGGTGATGCAGTCTGTACGTCCATGCTTTCGAAAGTTTCCTCAAATTCTGACAGTCGCTCGTACCGCCGAGTTTAGAAGATAAAACCCACCGAGAGAAGAGAACATACTATTCCACGAAGAAAGGAAGCCCGTGCAGTCCTTAAGTGTAAGCTAACTATGCCAGGCTTTTAAAGGAAGCCATATGGAAACGTCGAAGACTCTGACAAGACTTTCGGCTCAGCATCTATAAAAATCACCAAAAAGGTTCGAAAATAAAAAAAGAACCTATTCTGAATAAAGGGGTTCAGGGACTGAAGAATGACCAGATGACCTATGGGCACCTCAGGCTAGTCATCTCAACACGATTCCCGAATCCCTCGCTGTCAAATATTCCATGAAAATTCGATAAGGATGGATCTGTGCAATGATTATAATTCAACTCATGGTACCTAAATCATTTGTACATTGTATAGATATATTTCCTTCTTCAACCCTTCAAAACATCAACTGAGAATATAGCTATCACCCGTCATTCTGTACATGCAGCATGTGTGTATATAATTGCATGCATAATGCCACTTGCTAAGGAGTTCCCTGGCTGCTGTTCTTCATGCCCCAATTGCTAGTGAGCTTGAGAAGTGATAAAGTGGTCTTAGCTGCGGATTTTAGTGTTTGCACACCATTGTTGCGAGCTTTGACAAGACGATCCTTCAGCTTCAGATTTGAATTTGTGACACGGGTCATGAGACGCTCAAACCCTGGCACCGATTCTTTTTGCGAGAGTTCCAGACTTGGCATTTTTTCCTCATTGCCCGGTCTTTCATGTGGATTTGGGGCCCATCGATGCATCTCTCGTAAATATGGATGTTCCTTAACCAAATTCACCTTGTTACACACGTAGCGCATATCTCCCTCTGCATACCCAAAGGCATCCCATTCCTTTTCAGCGGATTGAGCTGCTGCTCAACTTGGGAGATATGCATCAGCAGACCCGGGCATCAGTCATCTCGGCCGACCATGGTGTCGAGGTTTCGGGAGTGTTGCATGGAAGCAAATGAATATTAATCACTGGAAGGTTCATTATTTGGGAAACGTTTAGCTTTCAGAGGAAGTACACCATGACAGCCAAAGATTGGCTTTTTCAAGAGTCTTCCGAAAGAACTGATGGGGAATAAATCAGCATGACCATGGCTACACTGTCTGAACACCCTCGTATCTGCAGTCCAACAGGGGGCGCTCCAAGCGCGTACTATACCCATGAATGGCAACTCCCTCCCACACAGCGCTGTCCCACACAGCGCTGCCCCACACAGCGCTGTGGGGCTTCCGAGCCAGATGCAGCGCAGGAACGTATATGCAAGCCGGAGCAAGACGGGGACGATTGATGTGAGCAAAGCTGAAAGAAGCTGGGGAGCGCATGCACCCCTGTTCCGTTGCGACCAAGGGAACCCTCCTGACGAGGGCGTTCTACAAGCAAGGGGAAGATGGAAAGTGAAGAAGGAACCCCGATCCCTGTTATCTGATTGGGCGTCAGGCAAATGCGGCATGTGGCACGTGGCATATGGCATGGGTCTGCGACTCACCGGTGAGCAGGTGCTTGCTGTACCACCTGTTCCATAGCTTCATCCCTTGCAAGCTATTGTCTGCAGCCCACAATGCCCACAGCACCGTTCGATCATGCGGCCGGATCAACCGAGCCGCTGCTGTCCACTTCGACTCGCTGCACTCCGGAGCTTCCTTGATGCCTCCCGAGTCATGGCGCAAGAGCAGGCGTTACCATTGCAGTAAGCCGGGACGCCACTTCGAGTGGGACACAGCGAGCTGAAAAACCAGTGCGCAGGGTCGAACCTATCCGAGGGGTGCTCCGGGAGCTGAAAAACCAGTGCGGGGTCGAACCTATCCGAAAGGTGCTCCGGGGAGCTGAAAAACCAGTGCGCAGGGAACCTATCGAGGGTGCGCTGAAAACCAGTCGCAGGGTCGAACCTATCGAGAGTCTCCGGGAGCTGAAAAACCAGTGCGCAGGGTCGAACCTATCCGGTGCTCCGGGGAGCTGAAAACCAGTGCGCAGGGTCGAACCTATCCGAGGGATGCTCAGGAGCTGAAAAAACAGTGCGCAGGGTCGAACCTATCCGAGGGGGCTCTGGAATGCTGAAACCAGTGCGCAGGGTCGAATGATCCGAGAGGTGCTCCTGGGGAGCTGGAAAACCAGCGCAGGGTCGAACCTATCCGAGGGGTGCTCCGGGAGCTGAAAACTTGTGCGCAGTTCGGAGACCCTATCCGAGGGGGATCCGGGAGCTGAAAACCAGTGCGCTGGGTGAACCTATCGAGGGGTGCTCTGAGGCTGACACCAGTGCGCAGGGTCGAACCTATCCGAGGGCTCCGGGAGCTGAAAACCAGTGCAGGGTCGAGACCCATCCGAGGGGTGCTCCGGGGAGCTGAAAAACCAGTGCGCAGGGTCGAACCTATCCGAGGGGTGCTCTGGGGAGCTCGGGGGAATTTGGGAGCCTCGTGGGATGCTTCCTCCACCAGCCCGTCCATCTTCTTCATCACCCTGTACTCACGCACTTCCGCATTTACTCTTTGCTTCGCCGGGCCCCATAGGTTCTTCGGCTTCCTCGGTGGTGGACCTGCCCTGTTGCATCCGCCAACCACTCTAGGTAACCCCTCAGCAACTCGAGGAATATTGATGACACCTCCCAGCTCCAACCACCTGCTTTTTGGCATACAACGACAACGTTTTTGAGGCTACAGAGATTGCTACTCCGACTCCAGTGGGGAGAACCTAGCAGCCTCATCGAGCGCTCCATGATTTTATCCGCATTCAAGCGACCATCCGGCGTAAGCGTCGAACCTTGAGCTTTCGCGCCTACTCTCATCATCGCTTTCATCGGCAGCAGTTTCAAATTTCATTTTCGTCGTCCGAAAGCCGGCCGTCGAGGCAGACCGAGCAACATTCCGCGCAATGGAAGAGCCGGGGAGGCGCACGCGGCAAACCCCAACCTACAATGGACGCGGATCGCAGAGACCGCAGAGAACGAATCAGGAGCACCCATTCCGTTTCAAGCAAATGGCAAATCAAATGGATGACGCAAACGGACATGTAAAGATGACATGGGTCATCATCAGTTTCAATGTGGCCGTGGATCTGTTGATCGCAATAGGTGGAGAGCTATCAATGGGCCGAGCTCGAGTTCCCTTTACTTTGGAATGTTGGGAGAGCCGTCGACTGGCATCATTCGAGGTTTGTGGACCAAATGCAAAGCCGCCTGTGGTGCCAGCTGCCCAGCCAGGTGGCTGGCCCGGACTGAGCCAGGTGGCTGGCTCGGACTGGATAACCTCCGACGACACTGCTGCTCTGTATATAGTCAAAGATCCAGTAGCAAGTTACCTTGGGTGATGCGTGCTTGTCGCCTCACTCTCTTCTTTTCCTGACTCATCAGCATCGAGCATTAAATCTGCCCCATCCTCCCCACTACCATCAGGTCAAGCTGCAGGTGATTGCAGCAAGTGGGGGGCATTCTACAGTCCCAAGTACACATCCACGCAGCTGTAATACGTGTATACGCGGCGGCGGCAGTGGGAGGAATGCATGTCCCGATTCGTGTCACCACCGCGCCCTCATGGGCATCGTAAATTGCAGGCAGATGTCTGAAGGTGGGGCGTACCAAAGGCTAAGCCCTCCTTCCATCTCGCTGCGGCGTATGGGTCCGGCAGAGGCTCCGGCAGGGCGCCCCCAGGGGACTCCAGCGCACCGATCATGCCCGGGTCCATGCGATACGAGGGGGGGGGCTGCAGAGCCTCTGGCAGCTCCAATCTCGCCATCTCCAGGCGCTGTAACACGGGTATGTCCACCCTGCACCGAGAAGGGAAAGAGCCCAAGTTAGAGGTCTGCGCCTTCACACCGCTTCTGATGTGCTGTCGACTCGAGGAAACCTTTCAGACCACCGACACCGTCTGTGTCGAGGCCCATTGGTGCCCCCCCCCCTCGGCGTGGGCCCCCCAATCCGACTCTAGGCTGACTGCTTGACCTCCGCTTCCAGTGCAATCCCGTGTTGAGACCCTGCTTCTTACGGAATTCGTCGTGTCCAATCACAGGAAGGCCCCAAGCTGCGGAAGCTGGAGCGGCTCCGGAGAGCGCTGTTTGGAGCGAGAGCGCTCACCTGCGGAGGGGCATCTTTAATAGCATCCCGTCGCCTCGCTCGGCCCTGCGCAGCTCGCACCGCGGATCAGAGACGTGCCCCACAATCGCAAGCGCAAGAAGCGGTTGCTCGGTTCGCACGACTCCGAGGACGCTCCGTCTCATCGGTTGCGATGCAAAGAATATAAGCTCACTCATTCGTTAGCGCCACGTCAGCGCCGCTCACTCGGTAGAAGGCCGAGTAGCGGCTCTGCATCCCGGCGGGGAAGTATTCTTCGATCACAGCAGCCGGCCTTCGAGGAAGCGACGAACCTTACATGTAGGAAGCTATCTCTGCTGACAATTTTCTGCGGCAGGATATGCAACTCTGTATGCTTGGCCATGGCCAACTCACAGAGGGCTATGCCGGTGATCTGAGGGGGGCCTCAGGGGGCTGGCGCGGGAAAGAGTGGCTCTGCGCGGAGGACTATGCCGGTGATCTGAGGGGGCTCAGGGGGCTGCGCGGGGAAAGAGTGGCTCTGCGCGGAGGACTATGCCGGTGATCTGAGGGGGCCTCAGGGGGCTGCGCGGGGAAAGAGTGGCTCGCAAGGAGGACTATGCCGGTGATCTGAGGGGGCCTCAGGGGCCGCGGGGAAAGAGTGGCTCTGCGCGGAGGGGACTGTGCCGGGTGATCTGAGGGGGGCCTCAGGGGGCTGCGCGGGGAAAGAGTGGTTCTGCGCGGAGGACTATGCCGGTGATCTGAGGGGGCCTCAGGGGGCTGCGCGGGAAAGAGTGGCTCTGCGCGGAGGACTATGCCGGTGATCTGAGGGGGCTCTCAGGGGCTGCGCGGAGAAAGAGTGGCTCTGCGCGGAGGACTATGCCGGTGATCTGAGGGGGGCCTCAGGGGGGGCTGCGCGGGGAAAGAGTGGCTCTGCGCGGAGGTGCGCGCCGAATGAGCTTCGCACCGCACACGCACACTGAACGGCATGAGATCGGCCAACAAAAGCCAGCCCATCATCATCCCAGTGGATGTGAAAAGCAAATCAAGAGCAGGGCGGGGCCGTGACAAGATACCACAAACGCATACATATTCCCAACCCAAATGCAAAGCAGCATGGAAAGATGATACGATGTGACCGATCGTCGCCAAACAACTGTTGGTCTCTGGGTTACGGAGTAAGCGGACCCTGCTGGCATGCCCCCAGTGGCTCCCGGTCGATGGATGGGACCTGTTGGTCCATGGTTATGTCATGAATGCAGTCACACCACACAGCATGGACACCCCATGTCAAAAAAAGGAAACATGCGGGCACCTAAGTGCTCCCCACAAAATTCAAGGGAAAACACAGAAGGTGTACTTCACCACCGCACACGCACACGCGCGCCTGCTGCATATGCAGACAACACTCACACCGCTCATCTCCCCGTGAACCAGCTCGGCTGACAAGACAGTCACATCCGTCCTGCACTCACCTCTGCGGCGCCAAACTCTCGCTTGTCCGGGAAGCTCCGACCCCAGCTTCTGGGCGTGCCTCTTCAGGTGCCGCTCCCTGCACCACCGGAGGGCTGCTGGCCTCTCCCTGCACCACCGGAGGGCTGCCGGCCTCTCCCTGCACCACCGGAGGGCTGCCAGCCTCTCCCGGGCTCTGCTCGTGCTCCTGCAGATCCCCGCGCCCGGCGCTCCTCCCTTCAGACGCCCTGAGCACCCTGCGGCACCGCGGAACAAGGCGAAGCCCCGCTGCGGGCGCTCCACCCGCAATAAGCACCTGAGTGAATCTAAGAAGCCTCAGTCTTGCAGTGTCGCCCGGAGGCCTGAATGACGTCGAGTGTGAACATTTCAAATAAACCGTCCGATAGCGTGTGTTGAGGCATGCATTGTGCGGCGGAATGATCGAGGGCTTCATCAATCATGAGTATGGATATCCGAACTGAGCAGTCGAGCTCGGACCGTGGATATCCTAACTGAGCAGTCGAGCTCGGACCGTGGATATCCGAACTGAGCAGTCGAGCTCGGACCGTGGATATCCGAACTGAGCAGTCGAGCTCGGACCGTGGATATCCGAACTGAGCAGTCGAGCTCGGACGGCGGATTCTGTGTCCACACGCCATATTTCCCATCCGTGCTGTCCTAGACCGCATCGAGACAGCTGCTGACGCACTCGCAGGGAGCGGAGCACCAGCGCTCCCATTGGCCGGCTTGCAGCAACCACTGCCAAGCTCCCATTGGCCGGCTTGCAGCAACCACTGCCAAGCTCCCATTGGCCGGCTTGAAGCAACCACTGCTAAGCTCCCATTGGCCGGCTTGCAGCAACCACTGCCAAACATGGGATGGAGAGGTGTCCTACCTCGAGCCTGGACATCACGACGTTGGAGAACTGGCAGACGGTCCGAAGCTTCTCCCGGAATTTTCTCAAACTGAAGTCTCCTTCGGGCTCCAGGCTCCAGACCTGGTGCAGCTCGTTCACATCGACCACCGAGAAGACCACAGCACCCGCTGCCGCCCCAGGCACCACCCCGGCGGCTGGCTGCATGCGAAGGAGGCCCATTTCAAGGAGGGGCATCGCCGCAGCATACACCTCGGGTGCAATCCCGGCAGTGGCCTCTGCTGCAGGGCCGTGCGCTGCCCCCGGCAATCTTCTGGAGCCACGAGGGAGCTGGTGCGCACCCCCTGTGGAGGACTGAGAGCTACTGGGGACAGTGGCGATCAAGGCACCGGGCACGCCGAGGAAGGCCATGCCGTGCGCAGACCCTGCCGCACCGGCCTGCGCCATCGTGAACATGTCCTGCAGGGACGCCAAGGCGCTTATGGCCTCGCGCCTCGCGTGCTCAGCCTGACTCATGGATGTGACCTCCATCGCTGCGATAGCTGAGAGCTGCAGGGCCACTTCGGCCCTCGCCCGCGCCGCCTCGGCCCTCGCCCGCGCCACCTGCTGCGCATCCGCCGCCGCAACGCGTGAGCCGTTTGGTGCGCGGGCCGGGTCCCACTCCTTTCTCCAAACACGGAGCTCGTGGGGACCTCTCCTCGATGCGACACACTTGTCGGTATCCGCCAGGACATGGCAAGCATAGGCACTGCGGGCAGCCCGAGGCGATGAGGTCAAGCGCAGGAGCACCGTTGATCGTAGCACTCCGAGACAATCTAATGACTTCACCGCAGACGCTGGCAGTTGCACAATCATCAAAGGCTCGCCCTGAACGATGGACGCAGCGCCGCACAGGACCGTGGATGTGGCGTGGCAATGCGCGGTGGATGTGGCGGGGTGCCTGGCCATATACTAGCTCAGGACGGGTCTTGGAAGCAAGCGGGGTTTGCGCCAGCGTTTGTGCTGCCACCTCTGTCTGTGCTGTCTGCGGCGTGACCCACTGCGAATTCTGCGGCTCACTGGCGAGTTCGTGGCCGCTGGAGGCCTGCCGTAGTCCACCAACCGCCTGCACCGCGCTGCTCGCCTCATCGCTGCTCTTCTCCCGGCCCTCGCATGCCAGCTCAGCGCCAGACCCTTCCCCCTGATAGGCCAGCTCAGCGGTCAACCCTTCCCTGACGGGCCAGCTCAGCGCTGACCCTTCCCCTCACGAGCCAGCTCAGCGCCAGACCCTTCCCCTCACGAGCCAGCGGAGCGGTCAACCCTTTCCCCTCACGGGCCAGCTCAGCGCCAGACCCTTCCCCCTCACGGGCCAGCTCAGCGCTTGACCCTTCACCCTCACGAGCCAGCTCAGCGCTTGACCCTTCCCCGTCACGAGCCAGCTCAGCGCTTGACCCTTCCCCGTCACGGGCCAGCTCAGCACTCGACCCTGTCTCCGGACGGGCCAGCTCAGCGCCAGACCCTGCCCCCTGCAAAGCAGTGGTGGCGCCAGCGAGCGCCGGGCTCAGCTCCCCTCGGGACGCGGCGGCTTGCACTCCATCTGACTGCCCCTCCTTGTCGCCCGCGCCACCGCCTTTCTTGACCGCAGGCACTGCTCCCCCTGCGACGCCTCCTTCGACCCCTCCCCACCCCTCCACCCTGCCCAAGTGAGCCCTGCGTGTACAGGCGGTAGGCTGAGTGGGCCATCGAAGCACGAGGAGCGAAGCAGGGGATCCGGCGGCAGGCGCAGGTCCTGATACGCTCCCTGGCGCGTCGCACGACACGTGGACGGCAGTGCGCGGGGCGTGCGCCGCGGGGGACTCGGGAGAGGCGCGGAAGCCCCCCCGTGCCCTGCATCAGAGTTTGGCCGCGGTAACAAGCTCGAGAATCTTGAGAAGGTGGGCTCCGGGATTCACCGAGCGCTTCCCGTGCCTTGGGTGGGGGCTCGCTCTGCGATCGGGCATCCCCTGCTATGTCCCCCACTCCCCCTCCACGCTTCCACTAAACCTCCCTATGCGGCGGAAGGGATCCCCAGCGTTCATGCGTTCTGATCGGCACCCTGCTGACGAGGTTTCGGCCCAAAGACTGCAGAGGAGGGCCGGGGAGGAGATGGAGAGTGGGGTCAGGATCGGCCGGTCCCGTCCGCACCTCCGATGCGGCGCGGCCGGGCGGGCGCGCGCTTCTCAAACATGGGAACATACGCCGGCTCCTCAGTTTTGGCGCTGTCTCTGCCGGCTTCATCGGCCTTGACTGTGGGGGTCGGAGACGCGCGGCTTCGCCGAGCCTTCCTCACGGTGGACCGCCCTGAGCAATGCCCCGCACAATCTCAATCTCAGTCTCGCTCTCCACCATGCGTCGGCAATCCCCTCCCATAAAGGCGCAGCGCCCCGGGTGGCTGTGGAGCGAATCGAGGGCCGCGGATGCCTCACCTCGAGGGCGGCCGCTGCTGGACTCCGAAGCCGCCGCGGACAGCCGTGGCGTCCGATCTCCTTCAGCAAGTGCGGAGGCTTCAGCGCCTGAGCGTTTGTCACCGTCCCTGGAGCTCCGCCCTGCCTGAGGGACTGGACGCTGCCGGCCGCCCCTCACCGCAGGAGCCTCCGGGCCGCAGCTGGTGGCTCCTCGCTCTTCCCCCAACATTCCCGCGGGCGTGCCCGCGCCGCTGCCGGGGGTGCCCACTCCATTCCGCTCCCAAGACTCTGCGCTGACTCCTGCCCTTCCTGCCCCATCGCTGTCGTCTTGGCCGCGCGCCTTGTCCAGGTCGCCGCCTCCCGCACGAGCTCCCACCTCTGCGGCGTCCTCTGCCCACTCCTGGGATCCACGCGCCTTCATCGCCACGTCATCTCCCCCTGGAGTAGTCTCTGTATCCGCGCCTGCCTCGCTGCACGCGCCCCGCAGCGCCCTGCGCCTGCCTCCCTGGTCGCCGTCCAAGCTGTATTCTGGCTCGCCCTCTGTCGGGGCTGCGCTCTCCCTTCCGGACACTCCCAGGCCGGCCTCCGCCTCCGCCTCCACTCTCTCTACCACGCCCGATGCCCCCCCTGTGGCCGCCGCCCCCGCCGCCCGTGAATCAGGAGGGGGCCTCCGCCGCGGATGGAAATCGAGAACAGCCGCTGCGTCCAGCATCACGGGAGCCGCCTCCGTGCTGTCTGCCGGCTCCTCCTCCTCCTCCGCGTCGGCCTGCTGGGTGCTCTGCAGCTCCTCCCACGCCACCTGCAGACCCCCCCTTCCCCGCACCCTCATACCCATCCCTATGCAAGCTGAGGCTCCACTCGAGAGGGGCACCACCACAGCTCGGAGCTGCGCTGTCTGCTGGGAGGCCGCGGGGCCTCCGTCAACCCCTGCATCGACCTCCCTTGCCGTCTCAATGCCACCCTTGAGGAGGGCGGCCCAGGCTGCAGCAGAGAGTGGGGAGCAGCGGTGATGAAGGTATCCGACGGCTGTTGGCGATTTAAGACGATCTGCTGGCGTCCACCATACTTAGCATAGTGATCGATCCGACGGCTACTGGCGATTTAAGATCGACCACTGGTTATCGCCAGTAGTTATAGTGAGGCACATCAGCGCTGGTGGGAAGGCCAGCGACTTACGTCAACCTCCACCGACACCGCGGTGGTCAGCGCCTTGAACATTTCAAGCTGCTCCGTGAACTTGTGCGAGTCGAAGCCCGTCCCATGGGCACTTTCGAAGACCACCTTGGCCTGCTCAGCTGGCACCACGTCCAGTCCCCATTCCTCATCGCCGCCTGTTCCCTGCTTCCACCTCAGCACTCCATTCTGCACCAGGGGCACCGCAGCGTGCCACAACGCTGAGCCCTTCGACACCGGAGCGGCAAGTACGTCGGAGAGCAGCGACAACCCGCCGTACACACTCGTCAATGCCGAGGCTGCGGTCGAAGTAGAGGTGACCGATGCCACCCGCTCAAGCTTTCCTGACACGTCGATTTCGAGATCGCGGATGGCCGCCACGTGGCTTTCAACCACCTGTGCTCCCCCGCCCCCCGAGAGCTCAGGGGCGAAGTCACTGAACATCGTCAGCCAATATGCATGCTACTCGAGCCGACATCCATAAAGCTTGCTGGTGAGGTGAGTGTGGGGACGTGCGACAAATGTGCGTGCCAAGGGCAAAGGGAGGTGTATGAAGGGCGAATGGATCCCCAATAGGGCCGTGAGTGGGAGGCACATCCGGAAGCAGCGAGGAGCAAGTGTGAGGCGGTGAGTGGCGGGAAGCAGGTCAGCGGGACTTTGGGGGAGTGGCGTACGATCTTATCAAGCTGCCGGTGTGGCGATGCTCTTCTGACAATTTTCTCCTCTGGTTTCTCTTTTACTTCTGTACAAAATCGCCACGCCCCCCGAGCCCCCTAAGACCCTAATCCGGAGGTCATCATCTGAGGCGGGCGTAAAACAAAGCGTGTCTACGTCAAATTTGACATTCGACATTTGACATTTGCTAGTGGGAAGCAACTCAACCTGGGATTCGGTGTAGGGGGCCTTTATCCGCTTGTGGGCGGCGGCGTGGTTCCCTTTTTGGAATGGGCGCTGGAGGTTCACTCTTAGCTCGGGCTTCAGGATCCCTGCACAGTGTGGAGATGGCTATTCAACGAAACAGAACTCGATGCAGATGCGATCAATGGACGCAGTGGATGCAGATGAGATCAATGGACGCAGTGGATGCAGATGAGATCAATGGACGCAGTGGATGCAGATACGATCAATGGACGCAGTGTAAGCAGATAAGATCGCTGGACATAGTGGAAGCAGATACGATCAACGGACGCAGCGGAAGCAGATGAGATCGGTGGACGCAGGGGAAGCAGGTGAGATCGGTGGACGCAGGGGAAGCAGATGAGATCGATGGACATAGCGGATGGAGCGCAGCATGGTTGGAGCTCCGCTATTGTCTGAGCGGAATACGGAGAGGCGCGGACACGTCGACACCTGACATCGCTCAAACAGCTGGCACGAGGCCGCACAGAGCGGAGCCACAGCCGGCGCACTTCGGCGCAGCACTGGAGGCGGCGCAAGGTGGCGCACCGGGCAGCCTGCGCGGTGGCATGCTGCCACGCCACAAACTCCGCCATGAAGCTTTCCTGCTTCTTCTTCCGCTCTGCTTCGAGCCGCTCCTGCACGAGGAACAGAGGGGCAAGGGGCTTTCACCACCAAGCCTTTGTTTCGGCGCGCGCTGCGGTGTCTGCTTCACAGCGCTCGCTGGGGCACGGCGCGCGCACGTGGCGCCCCTCAACATGCGAGGGATCTCCTCGGCTGCATCAGTGTGCTCGCAGGCAGGCGTGCACCCCGGTGCGCCAAAGCAGCAAGGTCGGCCCAAAGTCTGCGTTAGAGCTAGCACCTGCTCAGCCTCCTCCTCCTTCTTCTTCTGCGCTCGGGACCGCCACCAACCCCACTCCCAATCAGCTGAAAATGAAAACCCGTGCGCTCAATCGTCACGGGCATCGATGCTGCCTGCGCGCTGATGCAGCTTGCTTTCGACCGCTGGAGAGGCATGCGATTGGCTCAACGCGAACAGGCAAGTGCGCGGTCGGTAAGGTGCATCGCGAATGATGACGATGGAACGTTTCCATCATGAGAGCGAGAGGCAGAGAGAGAGACATCGGGAGGGTGTGGAACTGTAAAACGCATGGGTGCAGCAGGTCCTCCTGGCTACTGGGGCACCACCATGAGCCACTGGCGGCGCTCTTGACGCCGCTTCTCTGCCTGAGTTTTCAGAACCACCTGCTCATGCCAGCCCATTCCGACCTCCCTCTCAGTCCATTTCATCGTGCGCCGTCGGATGCTAACCCGAGGTTTTAAGGAGGAAACCTCCTCTGTACTGTACTGTCGTTTTGTCTGTACTATACTGTCTCTTTACCGCGTTCGTGACAACATGTCAATTTCCGCGTCTCTGGTTGGAGGTCCACCGTTTTTCGTCGATGACAGTACAGTACAGACAAAAAGGACGACAGTATAGAAGCAGAGGCGTGGATGTCGCCAAAATGACATTTCTCAGAATTAAGTATGGGGCAGTACAGCCGACAGTACAGACGACAGTACAGACGACACCGACAGTACAGACGACAGTACATACGACAGTACAGAAATATCGAAGCGCGGACACTCACGATACTCTCACGATGGCTCGATTCTGTCGTTTATACCGCGGATAATTAAACGGATAATTTTATCGCGCGTTTGCACGCTATTTTAAGAAATAATGCGCTATTTTTAGGGGGTTCTTCGTAATAAAAAGGCGCATGGATACGGACAATGAATATATTGTGGATATATATATTTATATTCAAAATTCTTGGTGTCCCCACGATGTCACCCTTGTTTCGCCGAAATATGTATGAAATCGATGTCTTTAAATATGCAATTTGTGATGAAAATCGGTGCAGTACAGCCCATCGAACCGTGCAGTACAGTACAGAGACGGCATTTCGCTTAAACCCCGGGCTGTACTGTACTGTCGCGCGACTGCCACGTCAGCACAGAATTCCCCAAAATCGACAGTACAGTACAGAAAACCGACAGTACAGTACAGAGGAGGTTTCGTCGCTGAAACACCGGGTAAAACACTGCGCTGTGGGAAATCCAGCGAGGAGGGCAAGCAGTTTGGGCCGGGATCAGGCCACTCGGTGGGAATCTGTGGGGTTGGCGCACGTCTGCTTTGAAATCAGCAATTTTCCGCTGCTTCTGTATTTCCTGAGGTAGCCATCACCCCACCATCTCCCGATCACAACTCCTGT
>LGRX02012490.1:0-28320 GCA_001247695.2 Cymbomonas tetramitiformis
ACTATGATTACATCTCAGACAGACAGTATGAAACGTATGAAACCATTATTGCCAGAATGAAAAACAAAACTGCGGAGGAAGAAAGTGAATACAGCTGCCCCAGCGACTCGGAAGAAGAATCCACCTCCAACGCCGAAAAGAGCAAACAAATGGAAGACTATGATATGGCATGCGATGGTTCCCTTTTTGCTGGAAAGAAAACAGCATGCAGTGGGGCAGCATATGCTATAAAAAACTTTGACAACGGGATGCCACTTGTACGGAAGATGAATATCCCCCCTCAAGAACTTTCTCCGCACAGGGGCTCCTTATCAAGGAGGATATCCAAAACCCGAGTAGCACATCTGCTGAAATTGCGGGACTGCGATTTCTACTCACAGAACAAAAAGAGAAACTCCTCAAATCTATTACTCCAATGGTACATGCCATTGACTCTATGGCAGCAATATCTGCGGTAACCTAAAAGTTGAATATTCCGAAGATTTGCCCTTATCCTTTCCATCAAAGGGGGGATTTCCGTAAACTATTCTGCCAATGCCTGTTAACGGGTCCACGTAGGCATCCCAAGCGAGGCCATCAAAACCGATTTTCCCATGATAACAGAAGGGCTTGAGGGTTTTTTTCATTCTAGTGGTGGGTATGCATCTTCTCGAGTAAATTCTAGGGTGGGCATTTAGTGGGTTGGAGAAAAGTTCACAGCCGTTTTTGTCAAGGTTTCTGTCATCCACCAAAATATCTAAGAGGCTTGTTCTTATTGCATAGCAGTTTTTAGGGTCTCCCGATTCAAACTTACATGCATTGAGGGCTTCATGGATATCGTGTGCCCTATTCGAGTACTCCGCAAGTGAGCATGGGACTGCTTTGTTGGAAAGGCGGTGCCAAGCCAAAAGTTTCCAAAACTCTTTCTTTTGAACATATTGGAGTTCGGGATATTTAATTGTTCCCTTAACATGGTCCACTTCAGGCTTTGCGGTCACAGCAATGGTATTCTTTTTTGAACTTGATGGACGGTACATGCTAGCTTCCGGGAGAGCGTGTAAGTATAATTCCTCATTCATTTCTTGTCTTAGGTCAGCAAGTGGAAAAAGTTTCGATGGTTGTGTTCTGATGTATGTGGTACCCTTTCCAGGGTTTAGTAGTTTAGGTTTTTCTGAGATTTCTTCAGCGATGATTTTCCTTAGTTCGATATCTTGGGTTGTTCTAAGATTAGATAAACTATCATTATGTCCTGGGCATTCAAGTTGGATGTGTTCGAAGGTGCATTTTGTATTCTGTTGGCAGTAGGGGCAGTTTTCGGACCCGATTTTCCCCAGTTTAAATAAGCGTGCAGGAGAGGCTTGAAGACCCAGGAGTTCTCTACTTCTAGAAGCGGTGAAAGCTTTAGGTGTCATTTTGGAAATATCTTTGGTGGGGGCGGTGTTATTCTCGTTGAGCATTCTCAGATGCTTCCCTTGGGATTGTAGAGTTCTCCAATTATGATAGTGTGAGAGTCGTTGAATTCTTCTGATGTGACTACGTATATCGCCTAAAATAGGGACCTCAAAAAAAAATAATGAGAAGGGTAGTTCCTCGGCAGGGTCGTAGCGGGAAATGTCAAAACAGCCCCCTCTGAATGAGGCTCTTTTAGCAGTACGGTCCACTCTGTCGTGGACTTTGTCATTATTGTGACCCCTGATCCATTTAAGGATGATTTTACTGTGGTCTCCTTCACTGTAGAAGCCAAGTTCTTCTAGCAGTAGGCGAACAGCCTGCACATCTCTGCGATTAGCTATTCAGGAGAAATCCCCCCTTTGATGGAAAGGATAAGGGCAAATCTTCGGCGGTTATGACTACCTTGGAAATGGGACATAAAGCGGCCAACACTGTACCCGGATTTTCAGGAACATGGATTCTTCCACTGTCTCCCAAAAACCAAAAAAGATGGTTTGATAAAGGATTTAAACTTGTTTTCAGATTCCCGCATAACACTATTCCATTTATCCCACATGGTTATTGGACGGGTGATGACCCCTACGTTCTCCCAGGTGGCGGATGCTATAAGGATGATTTCTCGGATGTCGTTATCATAGCTATAGACAGTGCACCCAGCGATACTCAACCAGCCTTTGACTGGAGGCCTACACAGAAAAAGATTGCTAGATGGTTCCTCAATGTCCTCCCTAAGTCCAGAGTCACGGAGAGGAGACTAGAATACACTGGAGTTAGCCCTGATATTTGGAATGAAGTTCTGAACGAAAGGGACAACGTACTCCCTTCTTCGTTGTGCCCATGGCCCACTCAAGACCCCCCCTATCATCAGAATGGTGCTGAGCATTATTATGGCGGTCACCATGACACGACAATCACCAACGTAGCTTCTAAGCCCTTCATTAGCACCGTGAAATGGCCCAAAGCACTTACACTCATGGGGTACCTCCCTCCTCTTTTCGGTACTGTCCTCAACACGATAGGTGTTCCCCGTGGCAAGATTAAACCTCTCCTTAAAAAACTTTCAAGAATCTGTAGGCAACACACCAGAAATAGGCGAGACGTGTTTCTGTTAAACACCCCCACCACCTTAAACACTGACCCGCATACAGTTGACATCTCGAGCAGTGAGACCATGACAGAAACAGAAGCTGTGCAGCAATCAAACGACTTTCTTCAAACCCTTTTGCAGTAATTTTCAAAAGTCTTGCAATATAAGGTGGTTCCCCGTCCCCTAGGGGAGGGGCCCTCCCCCTCCCCTCCCCCACCACCCCCTCTCCCCCGCCCACCCTGACCCCCTTCCTCAACGTCTCCAAATACCCCCTTAATTCTTCGACTTCCCTCCCCACCGCTCAGATTCAGCCACCCCTCCACTCACCCGGCCATGGCTGCTTCTCCACCTTCTAGAGTTTTTTGCTTAGCACCTAGCTTTTTCTCTAGATGTCACCCTGCTGAAAAGTGGGTTGAGCCCCTTTGTGGGCGCGCTATAGTAGAGGGAGTAGCCCCTAGTGTTTTCACTAGCCTGCTTTGCAGGGTTACCGCACTCTCAGGACTTTGTCCCTTCTGCTAGCGTAAATGTTTTATTATTATTATTATTCTTTTACTGCAAGGGAATAGTTATGTATGGCTCTTTCCAAGATTGAGGAGATTCCGATGGGAAGACTCGGGGTATGCAGGCTGATGCTCGTCTTTCCAAGGTGTATAGCTCAGCCTCTGCGAGTTTTTCAAAGAATCACGATACTGTATATGGTGATGTATATAGCGTGAAGGATTATGACAATATATTTGTATGATATAAGGTGTCTCACCGAATTATCATCTTGTCGAGTGGATCTCAGGTTCAAGACGCACTCAAGACTGCGTTCTATCCAAAGATACCCCACCATACAATACAGCAGATATTCACATGGATACAAGTCAAGGTGACGTTTTGCGGGCATCGTCGACTTCTAAGTTGTATCTTTATTTCTTAGTTGTAGTTCTATACCCTGGCGACTTATTTGTATACAAAACTTCTATACAGTAGAACTGTGTATTTTCACAAGTGCTGATTTCATTTAGGACTGTCTACAATTTTCACGAAAACAGCAATTTCACGTATGGTCCACTTACAGTGACGAATATTTGCTTTGGTGACAGCATAATTCATGGGCCCAGCTGATAACGCATGTATTTTCATCTTCTAGTTACGTTGTTTATAGCTTTGTATCATTCTAGTAAATGGCTCAGTTGTCAGAGCATCAATATCTTTTCATGCCCCAAAGCACTTCACCATTGGCATTGTAGCCTGCATGATTTATACAGTGAGAGCTTTTTACCGTTCAGTGAAATCGAAACAGTTTGTTCGTTCTATCCGGCACAGCAGGATTAGGTGCTTATCCTCCAGGTTACGACGTGCATAACAAACGGTTTTAAGCCTTGTAGCCAATGATTGCCCGAGTTTTAAGAGGTACTTTTGCTTGCTCTTTCAGAGTTCTTGAGTCTCGGCGGGGTTACTTACGCAGGTCCAAAAAGTCTGGACCCCCACTGTATGTGGCGATGGTTTATGTACTTTTCCCTTTGAATTCCCCTCTTATGGCAGGTGCGTACATCATAGTAGCTCACATAACTAGGAGCATGCATATAGGGAGGATGCACCTACTAGATGTAACATGCCGGCCAGGTTCTCCAAGAGCTTCTTCAAGAATTTTTTATTTCTGTAGGTCTTAACAGCTTTAAGATGTGCTTGGCCACAAAATCTTGGTACACAAAATCTATATACTTATTCTTCGAAGTATACGTTTATGCCACAATTTAAGGCACTATACTGCAGTTTGCTTATAATGATACTGAATCCCTACAGGGGATAGTCTTAGTAGACTAGTGATGATAAATCTGTAAGTCACCCACACACATCCTCCGAGCAGGGTACGACGTCAGCTTTTTCGGTGCGTACTGTTTCCACGAGTACTGTCACCAAATAGAAAGTCTAAACCCATTCACAAACACACACACACGTGGCAGGCGCAAGTCGGTGGCGGGTGCACAGGTTCAAATGAGGGCAATGCAGGTTATCATTCTCAGCCCCTTGGGGATTCCGGCCGTGTCGTGGGTGGGCAAGCTTGAGACAAGGCTCTAGGGCGGGTAGAGGGCAACGGGGTGATCCCGAGTGTGAGCTTGGTGGTGAAGAGATGGCTCGAGTCGAGGTGCAAAGGTGAGCCGGCTTCAGAGGTGCACAGCAGCAGTGCGCCGGCTGGGCAGTTGCAGAGGGGCTCAGGTGCACAGGTGGCTCATCAGTACTAAGGCTCAGGGAGTAGAAGGGTGGTCCTGCGCGTCTCAGGCTTGGTTGTGGAGAGATGGCTCGCGCAGCCCGGGGGGCATGGATGAACCGGCTTCAGAGACACATACGGCAGCAGCGCGCTGTCGGTGCAGGGGTCTTTGCAACTATGGAGGGTCCAGAAACGTCACTTTTCGGCCAAAAACAAGTCAGGGTTTGGGTTTGGGTTCGTAGCATGCGAACCGTCACAGGTGTTCATGAACTGAAAATTGCTGATTTTTTCAGCTCAATTCCAGTTCACCAAAAAACCTCCCGAAAACTCGAATGGAAAATTTGGATCCGTCACATCGACTTGAAAACGATCACGAAAGTGACGCATGTCACGACTTCAAAATTTTGGTTCGAGTTTTGGGGATTGTTGCATCAAACTACTATTGAGCTGAAAAAAAATAAGCACTTTTCAGAGCGTGAATACCTATAGCGGTTCGCATTCTATCAACGCATACCTCAAGTGTTTTTTTGCAGTTTTCTATACAATACAACTCTAACTTTGGCCACGACTGGACCCGCGGTACTTGCAAAGACCCGCAGGTGTAGAGGGGCTCAGGTGGCTCCGTAAGACTTAGGGGGTCCCATTTTTAACTAGTGCGCTCTGGAGAATCCGGATAAGTGTCCCAAAGTTTGTGCATAACCTTTGATCCCCGGCGTGGGTACATATATTCAGGCGATCCTTTCTGGTTATTTGATGCCAAAGGAGTTGGTCCAAGGATAAGCATACACATATGCTGACAAAGGAAAAGGTTCACTGGGAAGGTCCACACACACATAAATGAGTCCAGCTGATCTTCTGTGGCTACGTGGTGCCAAAAGAATTAGTCCAGCATAAGCCACACACATTGGCTCTGAGATGACTATTGTCAGATCCACCTGCTGCCCCTGAGGGTTTGGATATAATGGTAACGAATTGGTAACCCTTCAGAGATTTGGTGGCGGGATGGATACGGAACCCTGCTGCTGTTGCACTGCATGTGCTACATATAAATATGACGTCCATATCCATATTATAATAATGCTCAGCTCGATCTCTCATGTGATTTTACTCTTATATCTTGTCCTTGCACATATGTTACTAGTGAATCATGGGGTTGAATGCACTTCAACAACAATAATCGTACTGGCAATTGCTCTTACTTGCTTTCAGACTCTTGCGCAGCCTGTGTTACGCTCTACATGCATTAAAGGCAGCTGTTGTGCACTTTTGCTTACGATTGCTACCAAAAAGCTTTTACTCCGACGGCAACATGAAAAATCTTCCAGGGCCTGCGGCCTGAGACCCGGGGTTGTGATTGCGAGCAAATTCTCAACAGGCTTGGGTGCGAGGTAGATTGTGGTTACGAAATAAATCTTGTATCCCGAACTGTGGTTATCCAGGTAAGATCTTATAACATATGATAACACCAACCTTTGACAATATCCTGCTGTATGTGCCGTTATATTGAGTCTGATCTTGATAAGTAACGACCTAGATGTTAGATGTTGTGCAAGAATATTTTTGGATTGGAAAGTGATTTCTTTGATACGATTGTTCTGCATCGGCTTGAGAATCAAGCCGCATATAACACAGCGACTCCAATTGAACCCATCTATGATGCCTTTCCAGTTTTCCTGCAGTTTATGAGCAGCAGGTGGCAGCTTTGGCCGTTACACAGATCCCTCAGATCTTCAGGAGCAAAAGGCATAACTTCCTTCAAGCTCTTGCTAAATTTAGCTTCAAATCGATTTGTAAACCCAGTGGCCGTGGCAGTGTGCATGCGAGTGTCAGAGTCGCAACTGGAAGATTTTGGGTGTTGCAGTGCCCCGGAGTAGTCCAGGTCCTGGCAACCTACTTAAACATGTTGATCCCGTGCCATGTAGCTCTTACAATAACAAAGTGTAATATGGCATTGTGTACTCTTCATTTGATTGTTCAGGCGGCATTCCCAAAAGAGTTGGCACAATATGCCACGACACTATTAGTCAGGTATGCCAACTTACCTCCCCAGCCACTCAATTTATTGGATGGTGTTGGAAGTTGCACATATGTAAACACACGCTTCGATTCCCCAAATCACTTGAACCTTGCTCTTCAAGCATCGAGCCTCAGTAGTGTGACGGATGCCAAAGCTGCATGATCACGGAACACGTATATGCGCACGAATAGAAGGCGGGTGCCGGAGCAGTCATAGATAGATAGATCGACAGAGTCAAACCGGTAGAATGTTGGGGATTAGTTACAAACAATACTTTCGTCCATAATACGAGTATAAATGTGCCATCTACAGTGTGAAAAGGTATAAATGCACCATGCATTTACAGTAGAAGGCAAGCAGAGTACCGGAATGCCATACATAGTGAACTGCCAATATATAGAGATCTATCTTCTTGGAAAAGAAGGTTTATTTGTTTGGCAAGCAAACTTCTTGCAGGGCGGCCAATGATTTCATTAATGAATGGCAAATATTCGGCAACACAAGGCTGGGATCTTGTGTCATTTTGTTTGCCCCAGGCTTTGGAGAGATTCTACTTTTGCACAGTGTACTGCTCATTCAATTTAAATTGCACTGTCTAGTAAGTTAAGGCTAGGTTGTTCAGGCACACCAATCAAGTTATGTCAAAAGATTGTGCAGTTAGCTAGCTCTTCACTGAGGTCTCCTTTAGCACATTTCATTTTAGTGCATTATGCCTATTGCGCCGGGAATGCATCACAGTTCAGCTTGATATCTCTCTTCCATTGCGTGCGTGGGGAGCTCCTTTTACCTTGCAACACAAGTGTGGTGTCGTTATGAAGCCATAGACTTTCATCCGGATAAAAGTCCTCAGTACTATTATGACTTCCTGAGCTATCAACCAAGGGAAGCCAATATTCACATGCCTCCATAGCACTGACATGAAAACGTGTACGGCTACTGTTGTATTGTCTTGCAGTGTAGCTTGGAATTTCTGTTTGAAAGATGAAAAACGCATTAGTGCTGGAATGGATGCTCTTTGTTGGTACGTATTGAATCCCATCCCTGCATGTATATACATACATACATACATACATACATACATACATACATACATACATACATACACTCACGAAATTATTCTCCTAGATTGTCCTATATAATCCTATATATTAGGATAATACAGGAACATATAGGAGCATATAGGCAAATATAGGATGTATATCTAGGCGAATATAGGAGAATGCAGGAGTTTCAGTTCTAGGAAAATATAGGAAAATATAGGAAAATACAGGATGCCGTCTAGGAAAATATAGGAAAATACAGAATGCCGTCTATGAAAATATAGGGAATGAATAGTCCTGTATTATCCTTTACTTTCCTGCATTATCCTGTATATTCATGTATCCTACCGTAAGAATCCTACCTGTATTATCCTATATTTTCCTGTACCATGCTTTATTTTCCTGTATTATCCTTGATCTTTCTGTATTTTCCTGCTTGCTCCTGGATAATATAGGATAATACAGGACACTACAGTATGATGCAGGATAGTGAAGCATCCTTTATTATCCTGCATTATCCTGTATTATCCTGCATATTCATGTACCCCACCGTAAGTCTTGTTACCTGTATTATCCTATATTATCCTGTATCATCCTTTATTTTCCTGTATTATCCTTTATCTTCCTGTATTATCCTTTATCTTCCTGTATTATCCTTTATCTTCCTGTATTATCCTTTATTTTCCTACAACATCCTGAACAGCTGTGTAGTACACCGTATTGCTCGATAGTTGATTATCTCCCAGATGGAGTGAGCTGAGAAGCTCAATTGCCAAGCCGAGAAGCTCGATGTAGGCCAATAAATCATCCTATAATTTCCTATATTTTAATAGACGGCATTCTGTATTTTCCTATATTTTCCTAGACGGCATCCTGTATTTTCCTATATTTTCCTATATTTTCCTAGAACTGAAACTCCTGCATTCTCCTATATTCGCCTAGATATACATCCTATATTTGCCTATATGCTCCTATATGTTCCTGTATTATCCTAATATATAGGATTATATAGGACAATCTAGGAGAATAATTTCGTGAGTGATACATACATACATACATACATACATACATACATATGCGGAGGTGAGCCGGCTCCAGAGACACAGCAGCAGTGCGCCGGCAGGACAGCCGCAGAGGGGCTCAGGTGGCCCAGCGAGGCTCAGGGAGCAGAGGGGTGGTCTTGCGCGTGGGTTTGGTTGGTGGTGGAGATGCATGCATGGCTCGCAGCTTGGGGGGCAGGGATGAACCGGATTCAGGCACAAGGTGGCAGTGCGCTGGCGGTGCAGATGCAGAGGGGCTTGGGTGGCTCAGCGAGGCTTAGGGGGTCCCATTCTTCACTAGTGAGCTCCGGAGAATCCGGATGAGTGTCCCGAAGTGTGTGCTGAATCCTTTGATCCCCGGCGTGGGTACATAGTGCAGTCTCCTGTGGCTACGGGATGCCAAAGGAGTCGCAAGGATAAGCATACATACATACATATACATACATACATACATACATACATACATACATACATACATACATACATACATACATACATATATACATATTAAGAAACAAAATATCCGGAGATTCCGGATAGGTGTCCCGAAGTGTGTGCTGAATCCTTTGATCCCCGGCGTGGGTACATAGTGCAGCTGATCTTCTGCGGCTAGCTACGGGATGCCAAAGGAGTCGGTACAAGGATACGCATACATATATACATACATATCGATATATGTATATGTATCTGTATATATATAAATATAAGGGATAAGTTTACATCGGGGTCCGACATTTCATTCAAATCCACATCGGGGGCCGACATCTCATATTAATCCACATCGGGGGTAGACACTTCATTTTAATCCACATCGGGGGCAGACACTTCATTTTTAATCACATCGGGGTAGACACTTCATTTAATCCACATCGGGGTAGACGCTTTTAATCTACATCGGGGCTGACGTCTCATTTTAATCTACATCGGGTGTAGACATCTCATTTTAATCCACATCGGGTGGTATGCATTACATTCAACGTAAGGATAATTGTAAACGAAACATAACTATGCAAATCCAACCGGTAGATATGTAAATCATATTGCGATGAAAATATCTACTACCGGTTGGATTTGCGAAATAATGTTTTTTTTAGCGTCCAACAGTGAAAAACTGTTTTATTTCGCCAAACAAGACAGTCTTTCATCGTTTGCGGCACCAAAAAACATTATTTTGCAAATCCAACCGGTAGATATGCTCATCGTAATACGAGTTACATATCTGCCGGTTGGATTTGCGTAGTCATGTTTCGTTTACATTATATCGTTGCGTATGTATTCTGTCTACGCATGCTATGAAATGTCAACCCCCGATGTGGATTAAAATGAGATGTCTACACCCGATGTGAAACGTTTAGGCGTGTCAGCCACCGATGTGGATTAAATCAAATGTCGACTGATGTGGATTAAATGAATGTCTGCCCCGATGTGGATTAAAATGAGATGTCTGCCCCGTGTAGTTAAAAATGAAGTGTCTGCCCCGATGTGGATTAAAATGAAGATGTGGATTAAATGAAATGTCGGCCCCCGATGTAATTAAAAATATATATATATATATATGCATACATGATACTAACACTTTATGCGTTTCTTGCTCTCTATCATCACTTGTGGTGTTTGGTGTTTGTGGCACACTTGTGCAAGACTGTGCTTCTGAGTGGTTAAAAGCACAACAAGCGAGCATGCTTACCATACTTATATGGCATGCAGTTGAGAGTTCATTTGCATTGTCACAAGCCCTATCTGCTTTCTGTTGCTTCTTTTAATAGCCTCCACCAGAGTGTTCGTGGATGAGCTAGCTTTATTTGCTTGGTTGGCAATGGAGTTTTGTGGGCTCAATATGCGTTTAGATTACAATGCTCCGCTACAATAATAGATTATTTGTAGAGTCCAACATTAAGCATGACTCAAATAAAATGGCCAGAAGCATCCCTAAAAGCCTCGGTAAAAGGTGAAGTGGGTGAAGAAAGCAAATCAAGATAGCCAATTTTATTAGTCTGGGGGACTTGAATGTTTCTTTTTGCACACACGATCTACTGCCAAAAGTAACACTGCCGCCATTCATTTTAATAAATAGCATTTGTCTGGCTGGCGTTGTCTAAGCTACCAGCCGAGACTTGAAGTGTTCATCCAGTAAATGTCTATGTTTGATGAATATCCAAGTCTGCAACTGAAACAGAGATTGTGCCAGGGAACAATAGCCCGGCCAAGCCATTCGATTGGCATATTGTATTTATGCATACTGGGGCAGTGAGATGGCAATGGGCTCGGAAGGGGACTCCCGAGCCATTGACTTCGTACTATGGGGAGCGAAAGCCTGGACTTGATTATAGCTGGCAGCATATTATCGTACACCCTTCTGGTGCGCTACGCCGCTGGGAGCGTAATAGGGGCGGCGGCTGGTTTCTAGAAGACGCCACTCAGTTGAAGGCGCCGGTAGCGCCATTCTCATTACCGATTAGCCGCGTTGGGATCGCGTACTGGAATCCGACGATTGTGATTGACGATGACGAATATCATGGAATTCCCTACCAGGGGCGTAAGCCTACACACTCAGCGTCTACGAACAGTGAAGATTCGGGTACAGGCGCTGTGTCCTGGAGTAAGGAGAAGTTACCAGATTCTGATGACAATGATGACGCAGGTGTCACTAACAGTAAGGAGAAGCTACCAGATTCGGATGACAAAGATGACGCGGGTGTCATACATGACATGGACACTGCCAGTCCGAAATGGGAGCCAACTTCGCCTGAATATGATGACACCGAGGATGACGTCAGCGAGTTCGATGACTTGGTAGCTGACGATGCTGAAGAACAAGCTGAAGCTCGAAGGTTGAAGAGACTGGGACTGCAATTGATCATGGATGAGAAGGGTGAACTTCACTGGGTACCAAAGGGCACCTCCCCGACCTCACCTGTTCAGCCCGATGATCAGCCTATTACCGAGCAGAAGTCTGAGGCCATATCTGAGGATGCCCCAGCCTCTGTGGTGGAGACTGTTCATGCACCACCGAAGAAACCTTATGGGTCAGATACTGGATTGACTTCAATGGGTGAGAATAAGGCTGGGGTGTCTGAAGAGACGAAGAGGCAACCTAGGAAATATCCGAGATGTTGGACACATGAGTATATAACTCAATTGAAGTATTCCATAAGAAGTGACAGTGATGAAGAAGAAGGGCTTGACGTGGCTCCTCGTAGGAAGAAAGCAAAGATCAGCAAGGGACAATGAAATCAACTGTCTTGATTAGGATTGTCCAAATGCAGATTCTCTGATTAGGATTTGTATAGGTGGCAGATGATGATATGCCAGCCGACATGGGACAGATCGATTAGAGAATATGAACTGCGCGCCTTGAAAGTATAAGACTTGAATATTGCCCATTTGGAGGCTGTTCTAACTTGAAGTAACTATTTGGAGGAGCTGTTGCTCAACCTGTTAATTTACTGGTCAATCTTTCCTGCCATAAAGATATTGCAATTGCTTGAATTGTAGCCTTGTTCAACTGGTATCAGAACATTGCAATTTTGTACACTGCAAAATTGCCGACTACGGACCTGTGCCCCAAGATTGAAGCAAGATTTACCTCTGACTGACCCTTGAGCTCAGGCTCGGATACAGTCACGTGCTCAAGAAGTCTTCACTTGGAAGTGGTATTGCTCTGCGCCCTTTTTGCCCCCTGACTTTCACCCTGCATGCAAACAGGCGATTTTTCAAAACTGTTATGCTGCAAAGTGGTCAGAAAGTGGGAAAAGAAGCCGCCAGCAACTCAGATTTACCGGGATTAACAGCCAGATTGACCCGAACGGAGAGTGAAAAGTGGATCAGTGGCAGATTGAGAAAAAGAGGACCTCGGAGACCGTTTTAACGTAGGCACAAAAATTCTAGACGTTTCTTGATAGTTTTTTGTCGTTTGGAACCTGGCCCCGAGACCTGGGTCCTCATAGATCGCTACATTTTAAATTCGGATGGCCAACCGGCACGGCAGAGCAAAAATTAGACCAATTTGAGCCCAGCAGACTACATAGAAGGAAACGGGAGCCCAGAAGGATAGTTTTCCATTTTTTTTATATCCTTTGAAGGAAAAAAATAGTCTCCAATACTGGGTCCTGGCCAATTAGTCTGGATTGCTCCGGGATGGCCGCCAAGAAGAAATTAGCCAAACTGCCGATCGACACTCCATTTTTGAAATTTGGCCACCAAAACTTGCATTTCACTCTGGAAAGCATATTTCGTTATTCACCACGACTTCCACTGCTACAAGGAAATATTTTTCTGAGTGTTCTGGGGGGATTTGCCAAATTGGACAGATTTGACTTCCCCAACGGTCAGATTTGCACTTTGTCACTCTTAATTTCGACATGATGCAAAACGCTAACACGGGACGCTCACCTCCAACGTCGCCTACGTCGACTCCTCGGCGTACAAGGGGACGACAGGCCAGCCAGCGCAGCACGAGAGGTGCTGCCGCCACTGGGACCACTGGCAAGGGGGCGAAGGGCACCTACAAGGCGCCCTCTCCGGGTCAGCCGCCACCGGCTGCGACAGCAGCAGGTGCGCCAAGCTTCCAGATTCCCAAGAAGAAGTCGACCCTGTCAGCTGATGCTACTGAGTTTAACAGCGTGACTCCTCTGGCTCTGGACTCTGGAACCGCTTGTGTGACACCTTCCCTGGAGGAGGCTGTAACGGTACCTAAACCGCGCCCTAATCCGCCCCTGCGTCATGCAAGAGCGGCGTCACCAAGGGTGCTGACTGTTGACACCCCTGGTGCAGGGCGAAACATGAGGGCGACTCCCCAGCGGTATGTCAACTTGACCTCTCCTTCCCCTGGCATCCTGCGATTGCCAGGAAGCCGCGACCTGAGCCCTCCAGCTCCGCGCCAGCGAAGCCCGCTTCGGACTCGAGACCGGACCCCGCCACCGCCGCGCCGCAGGAGCCCACCACGGACGCGCGACATGAGTCCTCCAGCTCCAAGACCGCGAAGTCCTTTGAACCCCTACAGGACTCCACACACTTGGTCTGGAGCTACGGTGATGACCTCCCCGCACGGCCAGCTGCCCACGCCATTCAGCGAGAACGCGCTTCAGGCTGAGTCCGCGGGAGCAGCCTCTGTGGGACAACCTCTACCGGCTGACCGACCACCTCGCGACCCGATCGCCGTGCGCGAAATGACCGAGGTCAAAATTGCAGCATGTGAGCAGGACATGCAGAATGAGGCGAATGAGCAGAAACCAGGACTTCGTCAATTTCCTTCCCGCTCTGATGTGGCCAACTGGCGAAAGCGCCAGCAGCCGGGTGAGAATCTCGCCTGGACTCCGCGCCCTAACCAAGGGGGTGTGGGGGCAGCGGGGAGGTCAGAGGACACGCACCAAAGCATGGCTGGCGAACTCATGGCACACTCAATGCATCCAACTCCCTCCTCAACAAGCTACGGGGAGGTGGGGGCAGCGGGGAGGACAGGTGGCTCCGGCTTGACAGGTGGCCCACGCCACATAAGCATAGCATGTTCTGAGCATTCGCTGACCTCACCGATTACCGATACCGTTACAGAACCTAAGGTGATCGGTGACTCTATGGCAAGGTTATCGGTGACTTTCGAGTCCGAAATAGACAGCGAGGCAACTTCACTGACTCAGGCGACTACGGAGGCGGCTACGGTTACGGATATGCTCGAGTCCCTGTTGAACTGCGAGTCCAGACCTTTGACTACCTCGCTGACCTCAACAACTACGGATATGCCCGAGTCCCTGTTGAACCGCGAGTCCAGACCTTTGACTACCTCGCTGACCTCAACAACTACGGATATGCCCGAGTCCCTGTTGAACCGCGAGTCCAGACCTTTGACTACCTCGCTGACCTCAACAACTACGGAGCAGCCAGTCAGCTCAGTCAGTTACGCAGACCTCGCACTCAGGCGTAGCATTGGACTCGCAGCCTACCAGCCGCATCTTAACCGCAACCTACCAGTCATCGAACCCCCTTCTCAAGCAGATGTCCTCAGCAGAATTCCAGTCAGAAACTTACCTCTGAACTCAGACTCAGTGAACCAGCTTTCTCGCCGGGAGAGGCGCCATCAGAGATGGGAACAGAACC
This sequence comes from Cymbomonas tetramitiformis, assembly GCA_001247695.2. Lineage (NCBI taxonomy): Eukaryota > Viridiplantae > Chlorophyta > Pyramimonadophyceae > Pyramimonadales > Pyramimonadaceae > Cymbomonas > Cymbomonas tetramitiformis. The sequence continues at coordinate 14,906 of LGRX02012490.1, forward strand.
AGCAGCGCCTGGCAGAACAGCGCAGAGCACTCTTCTCTGACCCCGCCTCAGCCAGAACGCCCTCAGATGCCTCTGTCCCCGCACTGAACTCTCAGCATCAATCCCTAATGCAGAATCAGATGATGTTAGAGGTATCAGAGTACATGCAAAATCTGCATCAGCAAGTGCTCCAACACTATCCACATCTGACTTCAGTTCTACCAGCAGTGGGCGCTCCACCTATGACGCCCTACCAGCACACCTTAGGATGGGCGAGCGGTTTACCAGGTGCACCGGCGCCAGCAGCTGGATCAGGTCCCTGGCTGGTACCAGCACCGGCTCAACCGGTTCCCGCACCGGCTCAACCGGCTCCAGCACCGGCCCAGCCGGCTCCGGCACCGGCTCATCCGGCGCCGGCACCATTTCAGCCAGATCCACCGGCTACCGGCTCATCGCCCTCTGACTCCGCTGAGCCTGATCAACCGTCACCAGGAAACTCGCCCCCGCCTTCAGACAATGGTGAACCACGACACCGGCGTCTAGACGTGTTGTTATGGACTTTAGAAGGAGCCTCCTTCTGGTTGAGAAATCACCTGTCCTCTTCCTCCGCAGTTACTGTCAGCCACGGCGCTGAGGCACAATACTCTTACCGACTGCCAACCATGCCTGGAAGCGCCAGTCACTTCATAACCGATACCAATCGGATTTGGATGACTATGCGGCACATCGGAGTGGACATCCAAGACCTGGCGCAGCATGGGTCAGTGCATACTCCTGTGCGCCTGACTGAGATTGAGGACAGTGACGCTTTCACTCTGGAAGTGGAGAAAACGCAAGTGGATGAAGCGCGGCGTTGCGCGGAAAGCCGTACTGGAACTCAGCAGAGACGCCTGCCCTTGTACTCATGGGTAACCATCGCGGAAAATGCCTTAGAGTCCGAGCTGACAGAATTTGACCCCCTGGGACTCCAAATCTGGGCAGCATTTTCATCTTCCGAGGCGTACTTGTTTAGAGGAATGGCGGCTGGCAACCAACCAACTCCCGCCACAGTCCCGGCTAGACTGGGCGTCAATCGGTTTCCCTCTGGTGTTCCCAGCGCAGCAGAGTACAGATCGCCTGGAAATTCCTTGCCAGCGGCCCCGGGACTCCTGCCAGTAGACCAGCGCCTTTCTCAATTCCCAGGGCACCACGATCTTATGGGAGCGGCTTCCCCAAGTGATGTCTACCGAGAATCCAAGACAGTGGCTGATGTGCTCAAGCTGATCAGAGACATTCCTATGTACCCCTCCTCCGCTGACCTAATCACCACTGACGCAGATATTGCCGCGCTTCCACCTTTTTCTGAAGCGCTGGTCAATTTTCTGTCAATGGGCGTAGTCACCTTCGCCCTGGGTCGCATGAGTGCTTATCGCCTAGACCTAACCATGATCACCATGCCGGAGATCTTGAAGGAAGTGGCTCAACGCAAACTACAGCCGCGATCCCTAACTTTTCTCAAGCAAGGTGGGATGATGAACTCGGAGGCCTGGAACCGGCGTTACGCCACTTTGGCGCCTTTCCTGGCCGACGTAGCCAGGAGCGTACTGGATGACATCGCGCTGGTAGGACTAGCGGGGACAGTGATGCGCATGGCGCAGCGACGAGAAGAGACTGCGCGTTTGTTCGCTACTCGTCTGGTATCCTGGCACGAGGTAGTCCAGTTATTGGCAGACGCCATGCCCAACTGCCACGCCATCAGCCAACAGCAGCTATTATATCAGTTCTGGTCTGGACTGCGACTGAAGCAAGCTGTCATGGATCGCCTTATTGAGGATCGGTTGGATCTGCAAAGTCCAGCGGATTGGGAAAGCAATCATCCCGGATCCACCGCGCTGCAGCATATCATCACTGTGGCCACCAAATTGGAGCGCAGTGAAGCTCTGACCGCAGCACGAACCTCTCCCGTCTCAGCACCTGCGAACCGAAGTCCTGCCTGGAGGAATGGTCGCTCGTCCTCCAGACTTAACGCCGTGCAGGACGCTGGGGAGGAAGATGCTACTGACCCCGACCCCGCCGACCTCAGGGTGCAGCACGCCGTGCCGCCCAGCCCGGCGGGATTGACCAGGCCGCCACGCCGATGTTACGTCTGCAACTCTGACTCCCATTTATGGGCTAACTGTCCCGACGAGGCCAAGAAACGAGCCTGGATTGCTGACGCCCCAGCTCGTTTGGCACGCCGCCGCGCTGCAAATGAATCTCATATCGCAGCGCTGGAAACAGAATGGGAGGATTTGGAAGAGGAAGCGGAAGCGCTGGAGTATTTTCAGAACGAGGAATCGGCCGCAGCGTCCTCCTCGGGTCAGCAATCTGCGGAAGAGGAGGACTGAGTGTCTTCCTGCCGGCGGGACGCCGGCGACAGGGCGGTATGGGTAACCGCCCCTGGGCAAGGAGTACAGCCTTCGCCCACAACCGGGGGAATATCCAGAAAGAGCCTCCGCCACCCCCCAACCCTCTGGCCGCTCGAGGGTACGGATTCACCTGGTCTGCCGATCAGAGGCGACAACGCCATCTCGACAGAACCAGAACCCTACGGGATGAACCCTCGTTGACCAGTACCGCTGTTTACACAGCGAACCTTTCCACTGAGCAGGGCCGGCGAGAACATCACTTAGTGTCCCGGCGCCATCAGCGGTCGCCACGAAGGTCACCCACTTCGTCGCCTGAGCGCTCCAAGCCTCCCGTTATGTTCAGTGTAGATCGCTCCCTTGGAACTGGTGATCGCCGTCGGGCTCCACAACGCGAGCGTGGCGAAACGCCCCGCGTTGACCCCACAGACCCTAACCCTAACCCTAACCCTAACCCTAACCCTAACCCTAACCCTGAGGCATCAGTACTGGCAGCACTGGATGAGGATGAGGGTCAGGAAGAGGAGACCCAGTGGACCTTCAACCCACTCAACACCCCCTGGCGGAACACTCCTCGACCGCGGGTACCGAGAAAAGCTCCGGTGGAGCGTATGCGAGCCTTGAGGCAGCGGATTCAGGATGTAACGCTACCCGCGGTTTCACACCCTCTGGACGACAGTGGGGAGGAAGGGGGTGGAACTTCAAAAACTGGCCCAGCTTCAGAACCCCCACCTTTTAAACTTCGACCTGAGGTGTTTCCTTCGACGTCTCGACCAGCAGCGTGTCCAGCCTTGGCAGAGAGGGCGTCCTTAAGCGCAGAGAGCACTACGAGTGCAGCGCGCAAGCGCACTGGAAAACCTCGCAGCAGAACTCCGAAGACGGTACGAGACCGACTGCAGCATGAGGCAGAGGTTACGAGGCTGGGAGATGAACCACCAGGACTTCGAGCAGAGTCACTGGCGGATCGCACGCGTGCTTGGAGAGAGATGACGCACCCGGAGCACATGGCCGCGGCAGCGCTGGTAAAGGAGAATGAGAAATGGAGAAATGCATGGGTACCAGAAGGGTGGCGCAGATATCGCCGCCGCTGGTACAGATGGCATGGGAAGGTCACCCCTGACCTAACGATAACCGAAGGAGCAGTTCAGCTATCTCTGGAGACCGAGTGCGGTACTATCCCAGGTTCTGGTGGAGATGTAGGAATTCCAGACGCATGGTGCAGTCTATACAGGGTGCACCAATGGAACCAGCGAGAAAGGGAAGCAGCGGAGGAGGCTGCTCACCTGGCTCTACCCTCAACAGCAAGTGGTGATTCACTCTCCCTGGACTCAGCGGAACCATCAGATGCGAATCCCGCGACAACTCTGGATTTGACCTTATCTCCATCCAGTTCTCAGCCCGCAACTTCTGGGGACATTTCTGACCTCGAGGACTCCCAGCGGTCGCTCAACTTCACGCAGCAGTTGATGGAGCGACAGCTGGCCGCCGCCAGATCGGAGAACAACCCAAGTGTGCTGACAACGGTGACAGAAGGAGTGGAGCCGACTCCCCTGAAAACCATCCAGGAGGAAACCCACCTGGAACTGCTACTGACCATTCAGAAACAGCAACGCCATCGTCTGCGGCCGATCCTGGAAGGTAATGAAGCAGTGGCAGCACCAGCGAACGTCACCAACGCCCAGGCGGCACCGCGGGAAGAAGAACCCCCCTCGTTCACTCAAAAGTCCGAACCAGAAGACAGCGCTGGGGAGGAAGAGGAGGAGAAGATGTCCATCCAACCTCTTCGCTCTTACCCTCTGGAAAGTCGCACGCAGAGCCGCGCCAGACGACGCGCTCAGGGACAAGAGCGACGCGCTAAGGAGCGGCAGCTACAAGCAGATCGCGACCTGGAAGGTGGATGGTACTTTGGTCCGGATCCTCGTTCGCAGCCTGCACCACCGCGCACAAGACCTATCCGGTCTAAGCAGCGCGTACCTTTGCATCACCCAGTGCGAGCAGCCATCTGTGCACATCTGCGACGCGATGGTCAAGTAATGTGGAACCAGGACAGTCAGCTGACTGCGATTCGGGACAAAGAGGGAACGCTGCTATTGGTGTTCTGGGCCTTGCTGAAGGGACAGCGAGTGCGCGTGCTGGTGGATTCGGGTGCCTCGGATGAATTCATCTCCAGTGAGTGCGTCAAGAGATTGAACCTCACAGTTCGCGCTAATGGGATGCCGCTGAACGTTACCCTCGCGGATGGGTCAGTGCAGACCTCTGCGCAAGTCGCTTACGGCAAGCTGACCGCCGAGACTTCCGAGGGGACTTACTCCGAGGTCATCAAGATGCGAGTACTTCCTTTGGGCATCAAGGTGGACATTGTACTCGGAGGAAGGTGGTTGAGACACCTCTCGCCGGTCACGCTGGACTATGATGGGTGGGGATCAGTCAAGTTTCGCCAGCATGGCAAATCCGTGCGGATACGGGGATGTTCGCCAGGGCGTAGCCCTACACGCAAAGGCGAGAGAACCGCGATGGCTCTGGAACCGATGGTAATGTTATCAGCGGCTCAAGCGACCAAGGAGATCAAAGCCTATCGGCGCAGATATGCGGGAATGGACAGTGCCGCGACACCCCACGACATCTTAGTGGCCTATGCGACACCTCTGGTAGGGACTTCGATGTTATCAGCGGTGGCCACCAGCGAGAATTTGGAGGACCCTTCAATCTCCCCCGAGTGGAGAAAGAAGTTTCAGAAGCTGATCGAGTCCTTTTCACCTCGAGTAATTCGCGAAGCGCTGCCCAACTTTGACGCCCTGCGAAAAGATGAAGTGGCCCACGTGAGACTGCAAGAGGGATGGAATGGCATCGCGCCCGCTAAGAGGCCCTACAAGATGTCCATGGTGGAGCTGACTCAATTGCGAGAACGCCTGGATGAACTCCTGAGCAAGGGCTACATCAGACCTTCCTCAAGTCCGTTCGCTGCACCAGTGCTGATGGTTCCCAAGCCTGGGAAACCTGAAGTACTCAGAATGGTCTGCGACTTCCGAGCCATCAACAGCCTGACTGTCAAGGACAAATATCCACTTCCCGACATTCAGCAGTTGTTCGACTCCATGCATGGGGCCAAGTACTTCTCCTCCTTCGATGCGGTCGATGGATTCTGGCAGATGGCTATGGCGTCTGAGGATGTGGAAAAGACGGCGTTCACTTCTCCCTATGGCTCGTATGAGTGGTTGGTGATGCCCATGGGGTTGACCAACAGTCCTTCCTGCTATCAGAGACGCATGCAGCGCGCTCTGGGACATCTTCCTTTTGTAAGAATATTCCTGGACGATTGTATCCTCTTCAGCAACACCTTGGAGGAGCATCTTTCACATCTCCAGCAATTTCTCGAAGTCTGTGAGAACCAGGGTATCTACCTCAAAGAGTCTAAGTGTCAACTATTGCAGACCCAGATACGCTTTCTGGGGCACGTGATCTCACGGGAAGGAAGTCAACCTCAACATGACAAGCTGGCCGCCATCAGGGACTGGCCCGCTCTGGAAAACGCCACGCATGTGCGCCAATTTTTGGGGTTGGCTGGGTACTACCGGCGGTACATGCTGGGCTTCTCTGAAGTAGCACAACCCTTGACTCAGCTCACCAAAGGGGATGTCGCTTGGCTATGGGGACCCATGCAGCGTTGGGCTTTCGAGGAGATTAAGAAGGCGCTATGTTCTTCCCCCACTCTGGCGCTACCCGATATGAAAGCGGCGGCCGAAGGACGGCATCCTTTCGTGGTACAAACTGACGCCAGTGGAGTGGCACTAGGGGGAGTACTGATGCAAGACGTAGGAAATGGATTGCAACCTATCGCCTTTGAGAGCAGACAGTTTAATGGAGCCGAGCAGAACTACCATGCTGGCGAAAGAGAACTCTGCGCTCTCCATCACTGCACTACGCAAACTTGGCGACACTACCTCATTTGGACTGAGTTCCAATTGCAGGGTGACCACAAGCCCCTAGTCTGGTTAATGGCACCCGGACAACCTCTCAGCCGACGCCAAGCCCGATGGTACATGGATCTAGTGGAGGTAGGGGTACCCGAGATGGAATACATCCCTGGGGCGCTACTCTGGGTTCCAGACGCTCTGTCCAGGCGACCCGACTACAAGGAAATTTCCGCGAGAGAAGGACTGGTAGAAGCTGGCTTTGTGCATCCGGTTACTGGGAAACCGCAGCGACCTCCCTCGGCCGCAGACACTGCCAGCAAGTTTCGACCTGCAGCTGGTAAAGAGTCCCGCCAAGGACGCGCGCCCCTGGGAGTGGTAGATCCCAACAAGTTGAAGGAGCGCAAGTCCAACAGCGCCAAGACCAAAGAGCCTGAACCAGTCCTCGCGTACAGTGGGACTCTCACCTGGATGGACTCCCCTCAACTCTGGATGGACGCCTTACATACCCTGCAGCTGGCCGAAACTGGGTACGAGAAAGCCACCCTGGCAGTTCAGACGCGCTCTGGCAAACTGACAGCATCCTCACCCCCTTCTCCCAGGAAGACCCCTGTTGATTTCTCAGCAACGCCGAAGTGCAGCGAGGCTTCAACCAGACTCCTGGAGCCCAGCGATCGACAGGACTGGAAGTTCCGGGCGGACATGTTCGACTTCTTGAGTCAAGAATATGGACCCTTCGAGGTGGACGCCTGTTGCGACTTGGGAGGAAAGAATCGTCAGGTCAACCGCTACTGGACGGACTGCTTGAAGGAAAACTGGCGAGGGTTGAACGTCTGGTGTAATCCTCCCTTCTCCTCCAACCATTTGACCATCGAGGCCGTACTGAGGAAATATGTGGAAGAATGGCGTCTGGACCCTGAGAATACTTCAGCTCTCTTCGTCCTTCCTGACTTTCAATCTCGCATGCCACAGTGGCGGCAGTTGTTCAGATCTGCGGGAATGAGAGTGGAGTACATTATTCCTACCCATGACGCTCAAGGAGAACCTGTGCAGATGTTCGCCGCCCCGGATGGAGCCCTTCTGGATCTGCCTTGGCCCCTGCTAGTGGTGTACGCCCCTCCAGCTCGACAGCGTGTCAAGCGGGAAAGGAAAACGAGTTCCCCCCCTCCTATCGTGCGTACTGGAGAAGCGGCCAGCGTTCGAGACCTGCATCAGCAGATATCAGGAGGCCAGTTCCTCAAAGCGCTGCAAGCGGAATATGGGCGACCTGGTCCCCTCCAGACTTTAAGGAAGGAAATCCAAGAAGCTCCGCATCAACGCACTCGTGACTTCTGCGTAGTGGGAGATGTGTTGTGGAGGGTGAGCGCTGGGCGCTATCAGTTGGTACTGGGAGAAGATTCACCCCTCCGTGAGGTAGTACTGCAAGAGGCGCATGCATCTGTTTCAGCTGGACACGCGGGCAGGGACAAAACTCTGGAACGAGTACTGCGACGCTTCTGGTGGAAAGGGGCAGCAGAAGATGTGGGACGCTGGGTTTCATCTTGCACTATCTGTCAAGCGGTGCGACCGAGAAATTCCTACCCGGATGGATTGCTGAACCCACACACTATTCCTACGCGACTATGGCAAGTGGTCAGTGTGGACTTTGTTACTGGACTGCCAGTCACGGCGCGGAATCACGATGCCTTTGCTACTTTCACATGTAAGCTCAGCAAAATGGTTCACATCATCCCGTTGAACTTCCAGGACAGCTCCTCTGAGGTTATCGCTCGAATCTACTTCGACCACATCTGGAAACTACATGGCACCCCTATGAAGATTGTCTCTGACCGCGACCCTCGTTTTCAGGATGCTATGTGGAAGGAATTGATGAGACTTATGGGAACTAAAGTGGCCTCCACCACGCCTTACAACCCTCGTTCGGACGGACAAGCTGAACATACCAACCGCGTGGTAGAAGACATGCTAAGGTCCTTCGTAGGCAGCAATCCAGAGGACTGGGATTTGTGGTGTGCCAACGTAGAGTTCGCCATAAACGATACGCGGAGCGATGTAACCGGCTTTACCCCGTTTGAGTTGGTCTTGGGGCACTCGCCTATGTCGCAACTGGACTTGTTCCTGCAAGCGGCTGCTGGACAACACTCCAAGCGTAAGGGTGGAGAAGGTACGGCACACGAGATGGCTAGTAAATTCGCGGCTCAACTAGAGGACGCCCGCACTAAGCTAGAACTGGCACAGCAACGCCAGCGACATCAGTTTGACCAGCGTCACACCGCCAAATCCTTTCAGTTGGGAGACTTGGTCTGGGTAGATGCCAAGCATCTCACGGAAAATATCATGAACCGCGAATCCTTCAGGAAGCTGGGACCTCGCTGGCACGGGCCCTTACCCATCACCGAGAGGTTCTTCAGCGACCAGCAGCGAGAGCTACCCGAAATTGACAGAGGTGCTCCGGTGGCTTACCGGCTCAAGTTACCCCCTAAATGGCGTATCCACGATGTTTTTGCGCAGCATCGCCTCAAGGAATACCGCACCGCGGATGAAGCCTTTGCGCTGCGTCGACAAATACCTACTCCTGCCAAGGTTCTCGTGGATGGACAATCCCAGACCCATGTGTCTAAGATTCTGGCTCGAAGAGTGAAACCTATGAAAGGAGGCAAGGAAGTAGAAGAATTTCTGGTTCGCTGGACTGGGTACTCTAACGCTCATGACTCCTGGAAGACCCGTGAGTCGTTGAACTACGGGGGTGAACTCGAACAGCTCACGGAGTTCGAACACCTGAGACTATCACGAGAAGGACAAGCCCGGGAAAAAGCCTTACAGGAGGTCAGAATGCAGCGGAAGCAAAGGCGGGAACGCGTCGGAGCTTTAACTTTCCTGGACACCTCTGATGAAGTAAAACTCACTTCTCTGGACAACTGCCTACCTTGGGAACAATACTGTCGCTCCGCTGACGCCTTTGTGACGCATCTAGCTCTTCTGGGCTCTGGGGTCTCGACACGCGAGTTGCGACTACTAGTCCTTTTCAGTGGTACAGGAAGTGTGGAGAGAAGTTTCATGTCATGTTATCCGAAGAGCACTGTGGTCACCGTCGATCATGATCCTCGCTGGCAACCTACCTACGCTGAGAAGGTTCAGGACTGGGACTTCAAGCGTTATGCACCTGGTTACTTTGACGTCATCTGGGCTAGTCCACCGTGCACCGAATACAGTCAGGCTAAGACCACTGGGGTGCGACAACTGCGACAGGCTGATGCTTGTGTACGCCGAACGCTCCAAATTTTTGACTTTCTCAAACCCCAGCATTGGTTTATGGAAAATCCGATGGGCAGGTTTCCTTTTGCGCTGCGATTTCGACCCGTAGTTCGCCGGTTACCTACCCCGTTGTATTGCTCTTACTGTATGTATGGTACTGGCTATCGCAAGCCTACTTGCATCTGGACGCAGTCGCCTCCTCCAGTGGATCTACGGTACTGCACGATGGATACTCCTTGTCTTCACCAACAGACTCTGGGATCACATCCGGAAACTGCTCAACTGGGACCTCATCCAGGGCAACAAGGAGCGGGAGTTTCCACTGCTGTATACCCTCTGCCCGCTGGATTGCTTCGTCAACTCTTCGAGCACCTGTTCGATCAGAAAAGCATATCACGCATCCATAAGCATGGCTGATCTGTGTCTGGATCTTAGCTGCTGTACAAATGACTCTGAGTTATCATCTCTTTGTACTAACAAGCTAAGAGGGGAGGAGTTGTGCCAGGGAACAATAGCCCGGCCAAGCCATTCGATTGGCATATTGTATTTATGCATACTGGGGCAGTGAGATGGCAATGGGCTCGGAAGGGGACTCCCGAGCCATTGACTTCGTACTATGGGGAGCGAAAGCCTGGACTTGATTATAGCTGGCAGCATATTATCGTACACCCTTCTGGTGCGCTACGCCGCTGGGAGCGTAATAGGGGCGGCGGCTGGTTTCTAGAAGACGCCACTCAGTTGAAGGCGCCGGTAGCGCCATTCTCATTACCGATTAGCCGCGTTGGGATCGCGTACTGGAATCCGACGATTGTGATTGACGATGACGAATATCATGGAATTCCCTACCAGGGGCGTAAGCCTACACACTCAGCGTCTACGAACAGTGAAGATTCGGGTACAGGCGCTGTGTCCTGGAGTAAGGAGAAGTTACCAGATTCTGATGACAATGATGACGCAGGTGTCACTAACAGTAAGGAGAAGCTACCAGATTCGGATGACAAAGATGACGCGGGTGTCATACATGACATGGACACTGCCAGTCCGAAATGGGAGCCAACTTCGCCTGAATATGATGACACCGAGGATGACGTCAGCGAGTTCGATGACTTGGTAGCTGACGATGCTGAAGAACAAGCTGAAGCTCGAAGGTTGAAGAGACTGGGACTGCAATTGATCATGGATGAGAAGGGTGAACTTCACTGGGTACCAAAGGGCACCTCCCCGACCTCACCTGTTCAGCCCGATGATCAGCCTATTACCGAGCAGAAGTCTGAGGCCATATCTGAGGATGCCCCAGCCTCTGTGGTGGAGACTGTTCATGCACCACCGAAGAAACCTTATGGGTCAGATACTGGATTGACTTCAATGGGTGAGAATAAGGCTGGGGTGTCTGAAGAGACGAAGAGGCAACCTAGGAAATATCCGAGATGTTGGACACATGAGTATATAACTCAATTGAAGTATTCCATAAGAAGTGACAGTGATGAAGAAGAAGGGCTTGACGTGGCTCCTCGTAGGAAGAAAGCAAAGATCAGCAAGGGACAATGAAATCAACTGTCTTGATTAGGATTGTCCAAATGCAGATTCTCTGATTAGGATTTGTATAGGTGGCAGATGATGATATGCCAGCCGACATGGGACAGATCGATTAGAGAATATGAACTGCGCGCCTTGAAAGTATAAGACTTGAATATTGCCCATTTGGAGGCTGTTCTAACTTGAAGTAACTATTTGGAGGAGCTGTTGCTCAACCTGTTAATTTACTGGTCAATCTTTCCTGCCATAAAGATATTGCAATTGCTTGAATTGTAGCCTTGTTCAGAGATTCTGGGTTGGCAGGGAGAGAAAGTGCAAAAGAACAGAGCTGAGTTCGTGTCTGTTTTTGAGCTCCTACTTCTAGTCTGTGACCGGATCTGGTTCTCTAGGAAGGGTCGAACCGTCACTGCCGACAGACAGGGCACATGGCTCAGATTGATTGGGCAATATTTTGAAACCACTAAAATTCCGCGGGCTCCAAACATTTCTTTCTGCACACACGATCTACCGCCATTGTCCCAGAGATTGCACCTGCCTCAACACTCCTGAGCACAAATTCCCTGTGGTGCCAGCCACCCAAAGTAGCTGCGCACTGCCTGGTCCGGCACGGCTTTCTGGTCAACGTAAGCCTGCATCGCAGCCGAGAGCTGTGCCCATCCTCCGACGAAGCACACCTTCTCCATCACCACCCCCACAGCATAGGCACAGGTTGTTGCACCCTTCCAGGTGCCGTGTGCTGAAAAGTGCCCTCCCTCTGGAGGCACACAACCCACACCGCCCAGCGCCCGCTGGAGCCACTCGTTGCCTAAGTCCGTGTCCGATCCCAGTGAGCACGCTCTGTCCCCCGGCAGCCGCCAGAAGCTGCCTGGTGGGGTCGACCCCGGTGACACACGGCGCCAGGCCTTATCCCTGCACCGTGTCCAGAGCTCAAGGAGCTCCCGCAGCCGCTCCACCCCCACCAGGGGATGGACAGCTGTCGCTTCTTCAGCTTGTGGTTCCTGCCCTTCTCCTGGGTCAGCACCACACGACCACAGTCACACCTTCCTCGTTCATCAGCACATTCTCCTGCTGGAGCGACGTGCCCGTGTCAAGCCTGCCAGTCTTTGGATGTGCAGACACAGCCACGGCCATGCAGTGGGAGTACTTAAACTCAATGGATGCCAAATGGCACAATAGCCACGGCTAATGGTACAAATGGCCACGGACCGGCACGGCCATTCAGTTGGGTCGCCTTTGACTTCCCATCTCTCCTGGGGATCCTGCTGACTTTCGATGCACGCATGGACAGACATGCAATGCACATTGAAGTGCAGCTTTAGCAACCGGTGTACCGATGGGCAAACATGTACAATATCTGACGCTGGGATTGATTTAGGGAAGAGACTTAACAAATCAATAATATAAACGTTTGGTGGCTCTCCTTCATTGTGAAAGGGAACCAACGTCCCCTTTTCAAAAGGCAAAACGCGGAATAAAGCACTTGCTAAAGGATGAAACTGGTTATGTGATGTACTGTGAGCTCCCATCTGCTCCATTCGAATATATCATTTTGCTTGGTTAACGTCATAATGGGGCGCTTTCTGCACCTTCACATTGTTATAACAACACAGATGGGCTTGCTAGATAGATTATGGCAACAGCTGTTTAGGTAAACCCTATTCACTGTCGCAATCACCCTTTGCTGCTGACTATCTAGTGTATCTACCAAGACCCTCCTCGAAGAGTGTCGCTTGTGCGCTGCTGTGCTCTGTGTACCTAACAGCGACATGCCCGGGATTGGACCGGCGGCGGTGCTGGCCTGTACATGGCAGGTACAACCAAGAGCAGAAATTTGATCATGGCGCCCAGTCAGCCAAAGTGATCACCACCATCGACGTTCCAGAAGGCTCAACGTGGTATGTACACGTGTGGTGTGCTCGTTGGGCGATTGCGGACACTGTGGCATCCGGAGGGTGCATGAGGTACCCGACTTAGATTATGAGTGCTTTCCTTTATCGTCACTGCACCCTTCCAAGACGAATGGAAATGCATTGTGGAGGGGGAGGGGAGCAGGTATATTCGCTTGCGTGGAGATTATTATGGTCTAGTGAGTGGCGCAGTATATGACTCCGCTGACCCCAATGCCCTTGTAACGGTTCCGATGCAACCACCTTTTGAAGTGTGCACAATCACAATGGATGAGGGGCAGTCAGCTCCATCCATGCGGCGTGAACTTCTCCAAAGTAGTCCCCCTCCACCTAAACCTCCTCCACCTAAACCTCCTCCACCTAGTCCTCCCCCTAGGCCTCCCCCTAGTCCTCCTCCCCCTCAAACCTCCTCCACCTAAACCTCCCCCTTTTCCTCCTCCTTC
>LGRX02012491.1:0-10146 GCA_001247695.2 Cymbomonas tetramitiformis
TCACAACAACGAACACGCTTGGAAGGGGTCCCTCGGGCACCCCTGAAAGGCCTGTCGGACCCCCCATATTTAGTCACGCTACCGCAGCCCATGTCAGACCCCACCGCATTTGCCCCCATCGCGCCCGTCTCAGCCGACAGCAAACGCCCCAACCATGACCCCCTTCTTCAGTAATTGTCATTCCCCCCTCAGTCACGGTCCTACCCCAGTTCATTGTCCGCTCGAGCGCCCGGAGCATATCACGTTCACCCTCCAGCTCAGATCTCCCTCCCAATATAAATCATGCACGACGCCTCGCCAAGCGCTACATCGACGTCGCCGCGACTAGCCCGTGCCGATCCGCGAGCACCGCAGAGCGTCAAGCACGACATCACGCGAAGTGACATCACGACATGACCACACATAACGTCTCGGCGATGCATGACAGGGCAAACGCAAGCGCGCGTGGACACCAAACGCCGCTGTCATTGGGAACCAATGGTCACAGGGCATCCGAAACGACAATGGCATCCACGGACTTCCACTATGCTCGCTTGAGTATTTAGCTAGCTCCTGCTTTCGAAAAGTGAGATCCGAACCTTTCAAAACCATTCTGCGGGATAGTGATATTTGCCTCTTGTGGCCTAGTATTAAATGTGATATATGCATACATATGCTTCGAATCCACATGAGAGCTTTGTCACTGGCAGTTTGTAAGAGTCTGGTTCGGATCCCCCGAGTGCCGGCACGCCACTCTGATGTATGCGCGAAGTCGTGCCGGTGTGCTTGTTTTATCTGTGAATTGCCCCCTGTGTTGCTCGTTTGCCTTTCTGCTTTTCGTGTTTCCATCTGAGCCTGAATCTACAGTCTGCGAACACAAGTTAGACCCGCGCCCGTTTTGCGAATCCACGAGCCGGCGCGGCAGAAGCGCGTTGCCGCCTGGCATGTTTTACGTGGCGCGGCAGTAGACACGCGTGTTGCCGTCCGCAGCGGTGGAGATCCGCAGCTGTCCGAAAACGTTCGCGAATTCAGGACACGCTCGTGAATTCTCACAGAGGGGCATTTTCCCCGTTGAGCGCGTAGCGGCGAGATAGCCCGAAGCTGCGCTTATCGTAAATTCACACCCGCGACGGCGAACCGTTACAGGCACTCTCAGCAGTGTTCACGTGTGTGCACGATGCGCCCGGCCTTTTTGTGCCATATTTTGCCCCATTTGCTATGCGAATTCGAACCCCGCAGGGCTTGCTTGCTGAATATGCTCAAACCGGCGTATGTGACCGGCGTTTGCGAATGCACAACCGTAGCCGCGCTAACTCGAGCCGTGGCACCTGACTTTTGCCGTTTGACGAGGTTGTAGCCGAACCCATGTTTCCCCCACAGTTTGTATGATGTTTACCTTTGTGAATTCGACCTGCGCAGGCTGTGGCAACGTTGAATTCCCCGAACGGACCTGTGTGACAGGTCGTGGGAATTCACGGTTGACGGCGCACCAGCTTGAGTCCAGACACCTGACTGCAACCTTTTGACAACATTGCAGCCGAACGCATGTTTTCCCCTCAGTTTGTATTGTGTTTGTCTTTGTGAATTCGACCCATGTGGGCGTTGGCAGCGGTGAATTCCCCGACGGGCCTGTATGACAGGTTGTGGGAATTCATGGTTGGCGACGCGCCAGCTCGGGTTTGGACACCTGACCCATGCCTTTTTGCCATGCGTGTGCTCGAAGCACGCCTTTGCCCGCAGTTTGTGAGATATAATATACCGTATTATATCGGGTGGTCACTGAATAGTTTCTCATACAAGTGTAAACTGATTATAAAGATAAACGAATATATAATGCATCTGTGACCTAGGTATCTGTCACCAAGTACTGTACGAGTACTGGTACAGTCGAACGGAGTCATGCAAGTTATGACCTACGGTGCACTGACTCCAGCACACCACCCTGTAACTGTCGATGTACGGAGTGCTGTTCAGGTGGCAGAGAGCGGCTCACAGATAAAGTCCAAAGTTCCGAAACAACAAACAGCTAGGAGCTGGAAACTGCTAGAGGGAGGCCTGTGCTTTAGCCAGGGCGGTCCCTTTCTAAAACTGCTGCTAGGATACTACTGCTCTCAAGCTAAGTTCCTACAGCGCAATCTCGCAGGCACTCGGCCACTTTCAAAGTGGTCTACAAAGCTGCAGAGTTCACCAGAGTTGAAGAAGTTGTTAGTGTCAAAGATGTCCAACCAGAACCAGAGTCCAGAAGTCATAATCCAGAACCAGAGTCCAGAGACCAGTGTCCAGAACCAGAAGCCAGTGAGAGGCAGGAGAAGACTCGTAGAGCAAAATTAGGAATTCCGAAAAGTGAAAATCTGAACTCAAACCTGCCGAAACCACAGAAGGAAAAGGAATGCCGAAGGTAAAATAGTACGGGAAGGCAGACAGACTGTTGGCAGTCACCCCAGTGGGATGCACTGCTGTGGTGAATTCAGGGGCTCGATCGAGCACCACCGAACCCTGAACCGCTGACACACATGCAAGACACATGAGTGCGGGTAGGGCTAGAGATGCAAAAGAGAAAACTCTCGGCAATGTTGCCACACCGACACGTGACCGTGTAGCCGGTGGGGCCGAGGGAATCTCGTCTCCGGAATAAGAAAAACCGTCGGAGTCGTTGTCATCGTCGATCACGGAAAGCTCTCCCGGGTGAATCGACTCGTGAACCGAGTCAATCGAGCACAATTTAAGAGAGGTGTCAGGGCATGAAGGCATTACCTGGTCCATAAAAGTGACATGGAGCGGTTCTTCGAAAGGGGATCCGAAAGAAGCAGGGTCCGATGCCGAAACAGGGTATAGCCTAGTGTCGATCTCGTGATTGGCAGGTGGTGGCGCATCGCACACCACCTGCGGTACAGACAAAGTACCGATGTGCAGAGGCTGCTGCTTACCGCCGGCGGCGGCACCACCGACCTGTGCAGCCGTAGCCGCAGACCGCAGGGACTCAAGGACGCCGCGTGCATCTGAAAGCACACCCTCCATGCCGGCTTCCGAAGCACCATGACCCAAGCCCGCATAGTGGGCACGTAATCCCACGTCGTGCCGCACCGGGTAGGTGAAGGGCTCAGGGTCGGTACGCACCAGTGGCTGGTCGTGCTCGTGGCACAGGTCAGCGAATTCTTCGTCGTTCTCGTTGTCGAAGGCGGTCTGGAAGGCCGAAACCACTTCGTCCAAGTCCATGGCGGCATCACGTAGCTCAACATCGCACGAACCACACACCTCAGGGCAACGTGCAGTGTCGTGAAAGTGTCGAGGGCAGAGTGGGCACTCCTGTACGAAGGCCGAGGACGCGGAGTGAAATGAGATGCTCCTAGCACCCTGCGCCCTAACACCCTGAGGCCAATTCCCGCCTTTCGGGAGTGGGGATGCCGCGAAGCGGTGCCCCCATCCCACGCGACGGTCACGTCCGTGAAACTTACCGTCCGTACGACGGTTCCGCTCATCACGCCACTTGGACGGTGGAAATCTCACACCACCGCCCCCATGCGGACGGTGAGAATCTCTCCGTGGCGGCGGTGCGTCTCGTGAAACATCTCGCTCGCCATGTCGTAGGGAGGCAAGAAGGGTAGTGGCCTCACCAATCACACGAGCGAGCTCCTCGAGGAAGTCCGAAATGTCACTCTGCTCGTTACCTGTGTAGGCCAACCCGAGAGGCGTGTGCGTCGGGACAGGCGCGGCTGCCTTGGGGCGGGTGGGAGGGCCATTAGGGTTCGCACACCACCACACTTCCAGAATGCGAGTGTAAACCTCCTCGATGCTCACCTTCGCCAATTCAGTGTCAAGGCGAAGCGGGGTGATCACCTCCTTGTAAAATTCGGTGTCCAGTGCCGCTAGGAGCTGCCTCTTGGCAGCCTCGTCGTCCAGAGCACCGGCTCCGCTAGCCGCAATCGCCTTTAGGCACTCATCAAATTGGGCCACTAAGGGCTCTGGATCAACAGAGGACCCAAAAGAAATGCTCAAGAGCTCCTCGTGATGGCGGAGCGGCCGATGCCCAGGCGGCAGCAGCCGCTTGGTGATCTCAAGGAGGGCACGCTTACCGTCGCGCGGAGAAACCCGAGCCGAAGCGTCAACCCACCTTCGAGCTGGAGAGTGTGGTGTTGTCAAAGAGACCAACGCACGAAGTAAAATGTCGTTGAAGATCGGGTGAACCTCTTTGGTGACGTCCACGAGGTCAAAGATGTCCTCGTTGGCGGTGTCCTTGTTGACAAAAAAAGATGCCTCCAAGGCAGTCACCAAGGAGTCCCAAAGAAGCTGACGATGAGGTTCGGATCCGGAAAATGAAGACGCCTTAGTACCTAAGGTGTCTTTTGCAACACGCTTAACAACGTCAGTGTCCCAGGATGATTGTAACACGGCATTGCCGCGTGTCCTGTCAGCAGCAGCGAGTGCGACCTTCGCTGACTGCGGGGTGCTCTTATAGCGAGCACCCACGTTCCTAGCAAAAATAGAGTCTAGGCGCATTCTAGCGCCCATGGCCGGTGTACCAACAGAGGATGAAGTCATCAGAATAAATTCCTATAGGAGGGGGGTTGGGGAAAAGGCGAGGCGCAAATTGTAAGGTGGCGGACGACGGTAATGCAGTTGCGGAGCAAGGAGAAGATGGGGTCGAACGAAATCAACGAAGTCGAATACGCGACGGCCAAGGAGATGTCGACAGGGGTGATCAAGCCAAGTCCAAAACAAAATCCAACGCGGACACTCGAAGAAGTTGCCGAAAGTCCCAATCCGAAATCTCACCGCAACTTAGCGCAAACCGCACGCCCTAAAGTGGCCAATTCAACACCTCGCGAGGCCCCAACGCCCCGCCAAGCGGAAAAGCTTAGCCAATCATGGCAAAGTCAGCAGTGAGAAAATCGGGGTAATACCCCATAACCTGTGAGATATAATATACCGTATTATATCGGGTGGTCACTGAATAGTTTCTCATACAAGTGTAAACTGATTATAAAGATAAACGAATATATAATGCATCTGTGACCTAGGTATCTGTCACCAAGTACTGTACGAGTACTGGTACAGTCGAACGGAGTCATGCAAGTTATGACCTACGGTGCACTGACTCCAGCACAGTTTCTTTCATAAGTTTCGACGTGAACTCGTGCTTGGCTGCTCGAAGGGCGCCAACTAGGCCTTGTGGCAGGTTGGGGGCATTCACCGCAGGAGCCGCTCGTGCCGCGACCCGGGCGCACGACACGCGAGCCGCAGTGAATGCCCAATTGCAAAGTGTTGTTTTGTTCTGCTGGAACGGTGTCACCTAACAGGGTGCCGAACCTCTTCGTTGGTTTTGAAATGCTCGTTTCGCTGCAAAGTTTTGAAATGCTCGTTTCGCCTGAAATGCTCGTTTCGCTGCAAACTTCGCACCTCGCCTGAAATGCTCGTTTCACTGCAAAGTTCGCACCTCGCCTGAAATGCCCGATTCGCTGCAATGTGCCTGTCGCCTGAAACACGTGTATCGCCCGAAACGCTCGACTCGCCTGAATGGCGCGCGCCTGAAAGACACACACCGTCTGAAAGGCGCGTTTCGCCCAGATGGCGCACATCACCAGAATGGCGCGCATCACCAGGATAGCGCGTGTTGCCTGAAAGGCATGTTTGCCTGAAAGGCATGTTTGCCTGAAAGGCATGTTTGCCTGAAAGGAGCTCTTCGCGCGAAATGTGTGCATCGCCTGAAATGCTCGGTCTGCTGCAATGCGCATCTGCCGGAAACACCTGTGTCGCCCGAAATGCGCGTTCCGCCCTGCGCCCGGAAAGGACGCGTTCGCCTGAAATGCGCGTATCGCCTGAAACGCGCGTATCAACTGAAACGCTTGAGTCGCCTGGAGCGCACACACCACCTGTAACGCGCGCTTGCCTGTAACACGTGCATCGCCTGAGATGCGCATTTCGCCCGAAATGCGCGGATCGCCTGAAGTGAGCGTATCGATTACACGCATGCATCGCCTAACTAGCACGCACCACCTGAAATGTTGTGCTCGTGTCACTGCAATGCCCGCTCGCCTTGAAAGAAACGGCCCGCCCGCCTGACTGACGTGCTCCACCCGGACAGCGCGTTTCACGAGCATCATCATCAGGGCATCCCTATTCAGTCCCATCATCAGTCATTTCAGTCATGATCAGTCATGATCAGTCATCATCAGTCACAGCAGTCATGACCAGCATCATCATCAGCGCATCACTCATCTGGAATTCGGCGTTCAGTTCTGAATGCGTAATCGACTGTTCCCCGTTCCCCCCCGTTGCGGAGCGCTCGTGTAACAAAGACGACACGTCACGATCCCCGTTCCTGAATCGCCTGAGAGCGTGCTCATAACGATGGTGATGATCCGCGATCCGCGTTCTCGTTTCGCTTTGGATCGTAACCGTCATCGGAAATCCCGAACGCACTGCACCGTTTCTTCGCGTTCCAGTAATCGATGACATCAGCAGAAATGTCACTGGCGATGACCATGACCTCACCTTGAGTATCGTGAGCTCTTGACTTCCCATTTAGTCTTACGTGCGTCTCCGAAGTTTGAAAGCACGGAGCCGAAAACCACACTGCAAACTCTGATTAGATCAGCCTAAATAATTTGATTGTATTGTGTTGCTAGTATAAAATAGTTTCTGATATTTTCGCGTACCGTATATTTTCCGCAGGTGGTTGGTCATTGCGTGGTCGCCGCAAGCAAGATGCGTTTGGTGTTTACGTAACCCACACACCCACGCACTTTGTCGCTTGCCCAAAACTATGATTTACCCCATAATTTTCGAACGAAATTTTGAGAGTAGATCCTGCCTGGGCACCTATTTTCCTTTCGTAATTCACTTACAGTGTTCGCAATTTGAAGTCCATGAGCACGTTTGAAAATGGTCCATGGCCGTTGGTCACCCACGGAATGAGCGGACATCATTCCCGCCAGGTGCGCTCACAACCTTTTAGCATGATCGGAAAGGTGCATCTACCTGGGCACCTTGATTCATTGTGATATCCTGAAGGGCAGGTGAGTTGGTATAGGGACGCTCGACATTTGATGTGGGGCTAGGAGCTCCCACGTTACGTGATGTTTAAGTGATTTTTAAGTACTTGTTTTGTGTGCGTTCTCTGCCTTTAGGCTAGCTAGTTCGAAAAATGCGCTTTCGAATTGAATTCTTCGATAGAATTTTACAGGTGTGTGTGCCTGTTTGCATGTTTTTACTGGATTGTGAAAAACTGGGCCTTTTTAGCTTCTAAAAAGGCCCAGCCTAGGTTCCAGTGTCGCAACTCAAAATTGCATAACAACCGCCCCATGGCTCTTGGCGAGGAGGCGGGATATAAATATCCGACGCGCCGATCCCGGTTACCACCCCAATTGCTTTTGGGCTCTGGTGGTGTGGAAACACTGGGAATCTAAGGTATGTGTCCATGCTTTCCGTAGCATGTCTTTTGCAGTCATTGCGACTGTTGTGCTAATTGCCGCCTGGTGGTACCGCCGGGTACAGGAATGTCAAGACGGCCAAGCGTGGGGTGTCATCTCGCAGCAAAGTAACATTCAAAATAACCCAGAGGTGGTACGTATCTCGACGAATAGTGTGGCACTACCTTTGGCGCTCTTTTGCTCGCAAGTGTGGTGGCATCATCCTCAGAACACTGTTTCCTTTGAACTTTGCAACTTGTAGCGCGATTTGCACTTGCATAAGTAGTATAGTGATATAGGTGCTTGTAGCTTTTAAGGTCCGACGATGCGAACTTTGTTTTAGATAGACAGATCGCTCAAATGAGGCTGGGAGTGCGTTAGCCTTCGGCACGCCCTGGGGTGAAACCTAACCCAGCCAATTTAAGGTACGCTCTTGTCCTTGTTTGAGTTTTTTATTGCATCGCACTTGGTTTAGTCTTTCTTTTAATTAAGAGAGTCGGGTGTGTGTCGGGATAGTGACGGCAGGGGGCTTTTCACTCGTTCAACGAATCGATGAGGGATAGCCCTCACAGTTAAACAGGTATATGCCTCGTGACAAGTTGCTCGAATAGTATGCAATTATGATTTTGCTAGACTACTTTGCACTTGAATAAACTTGCTTTCAATTGTCCTGTCGGCACAATTTGCTAGTTAGTATTTCTTGTTTTTCTTGCACAGTCACACGATTTTAGATGTTAATAAGAATCGTGTAATCCTTTGTGCCTGAAACAGCTCGCTGTGGAACCATCGCGATTGAACTGCTGGGTAATAGTTAGGCGAACTGGGCCGGATTCCCTTTAGGTAAAATCCTACCCCACTTAGAGTGGTGGTTTATTTTCTTTTTATCATACTGTTTTGTTTTAATGTATAGACTTATTTTAGAATTATTTTAAGAGAATTATTTTATTTAGCATAGGTATCAAAATATTACACCTCCTTTGTGGCGTTGCAAAAACGAACTCCCTTGGCCACACATTGGTGACTGCGCCATTGAAGGAACCATTGTGGTCACGCTTTCTACTCTTGTAGAAGAAGGCGCCTGCACCCTTGGTCTGTGGGTTTGTTTGGAGCGCCCTTGATCCGCGAGCAACAAGGTATTGGCCTTGTTGTAATGTATGGCATCTTGGGTTTGAGTAGGTCTGACACTCTTGTGTCTGTGACCACTTGTCTCCCGTCGCGCCACAAAGAGGTGTAATATTTCGTTGCAAAAATAATTTTCCACATATGTGCTCCCGTGTTTTAGATCTTTTAGGATATGTGTGATTACTATGAAAGTATGGTATGGTATCGCGCACTTTCTGGTCTTACATAAGATCAAGATAAGCATGTTATTTTTCACTATGTTCTTTGAGGTTTTGGAACCAAGCTATTCTCACACTGCATGGGGTGTTGGGTATGGTAAGGCGGAAACTTCAAAGGAGCGGGAATGTGAAGAACGAACGTGCATTAAGGTAATTGTATTCACTCTCATAACCTCACAACCCACACTACGGACCACTCACTAAAAATTCATTACTCACTCTATTACGCATTCACTCAACTCAACTCAGCTCAGCTTATCTTAGCTCAGCACTTAGCGCCAAACTCAACGCCAACGCGTTTGAGTTGAGAGCTTAGCTTTTGAGCTCATATCAGCTAAGCGTGTCAGTTTCGCTCACGTCAGCGTGTCAGCTAAGCTCAATTCAGCTCGACTCAACTCAACTCACCTCAACTCAGCTAAGCTTTGCTCAGTTTGCATTACTGCGTTTAATATAGCATAGGCTGGAATATGTGTGTATATGTGTGTGCCTGTTGTGGTATTCCTATGCTAGGATATGCGTGTACCTCTCTGTGCGTGTACTATGCCTGTGGTAGGATATATGTGTATCTCTATACCACTGTCATGCCTGTGATAGGATATGTGTGTATCTTTGTGCTAGTGTTATGCTTGTGCTAGGATAGGTGTGTATCCCTGTGCTACTGTTATGCCTGTGCTAGGATAGGTGTGTATCTCTGTGTGCGTGTGTTATGCCTTTGCTTGGATATGTGAGTATCTTTGTGTGCGTGTGCTATGCCTGTGGTAAGATATGTGTGTATCTTTGTGTGCTAGTGTTATGCCTTTGTTAGGATATGTGTGTACCTCTTTGCGTGTGCTATGGTTGTGCTATGATATGTGTGTATTTGTGTTCGTGTGCTCTGCCTGTGATGGGATACATGTGTATATCTGTGTATGCGTGTTGTGCTATGCCTGTGCTAGGATATGTGTGTATCTCCTGCGTATGCCAAGATATGGGTGCGCGTGCTATGCGTATGCCATGATATGCTAGAATATGTCTGTGCGTGTGTTATGCATAACACACGCATAGAGAGACGCACACATATTTTGGCATACGCATAGCACACGCACACAAAGATAGACACCTATCCTGGCATAGGCATAACACAACAGGCACACACATATTCTAGCATAGGCCTCTTTTGCCTATGCTAGGATATGTGTGTATCTGTAGGCCTCTTATGCCTATGCCAGGATATGTGTGTTTCTTTGTGTGCGTGTGCTATGCTTGTGCTAGAATATGTGTGTGTATGTGTGTGCCTGTTGTGTTATGCCTATGCTAGGATATGTGTGTACCTCTCTGTGCGTGTGTTATGCCTGTGGTAGGATATATGTGTATCTCTGTACCATTGTTATGTCTGTGCTAGGATATGTGTGTATCTTTGTGTGTGTGGTATGCCTGTG
>LGRX02012492.1:0-20821 GCA_001247695.2 Cymbomonas tetramitiformis
AAGGTGACAACCTTGCAAACCATTTTCGACTATGCCGAATCCGTTGGTGAGGTCTGTTTTGACCGGTTTGAAGCCTATAGGGTGTCAGCGCATGCTCCACCCGGCCCGCAGGCCTGCTGACAGCGCCGGGCGGCAGTGTGCGTCGAAGCGGTGCTAAGGCGCGGTGCACGGACCGGCTCCCCGCAAGGTGACAACCTTGCAAACCATTTTCGACTATGCCAAATCCGATGGTGAGGTCCGTTTTGACCGGTTGGAAGCCTATAGGGTGTCAGCGCATGCTCAACCCGGCCCGCAGGCCTGTTGACAACGCCCGGCGGTGGTTTGCGTCGAAGCGGCGCTAAGGCGCGGTGCACGGACCGGCTCCCCGCAATAAGGTGACAACCTTGCAAACCATTTTCGACTATGCCGAATCCGATGGTGAGGTCCGTTTTGACCGGTTGGAAGCCTATAGGGTGTAAGCGCATGCTCAACCCGGCCCGCAGGCCTGTTGATAGAGCCCGGCGGCGGTGTGCGTCGAAGCGGTGCTAAGGCGCGGTGCACGGACCGGCTCCCCGCAAGGTGACAACCTTACAAACCATTTTCGACTATGCCGAATCCGATGGTGAGGTCCGTTTTGACCGGTTGGAAGCCTATAGGGTGTCAGGCCTGTCAGCGCATGCTCAACCTAGCCTGAACCCCTGAAGGCCTGATGACAACGCCCGGCGGCGGTTTGCGAGATCTAGAATCTGAAATCTTTTTGCAAAATGTCCCTCCGCGCGAATGAGACCTTGAAATCATCAAGAGCTATCGACGGATGTTATCAATCATTTGTCTTACTAATGTATCATCGATGCACGCACACACCGACATCTGTACCATTATGATTATGTTTGCACTCGTTTGCAAAATCCATTGAGTTATTTCATGCCCACAGAACTTAGAATACTTAATGTGACGCACCCAACCAATTCTAATGACCTCAAGGTATCCGTAGGCATCGAGAAAGTCGAATTCCGAGCTTCACATCGAAAGTTAGGCATTTCCTGCAGGCGGTAATACTTTGGTATTACCATCAAAAGTATTACCCGGGAATTACCGGTAATTACCGACCCATTGCATTTGAATTGTTTACTATACGTGTATACAAGTGGTATATGTTGAGAGCACCGAGTGCGAAATTATCGTGCAAATATCAACGGCCATTAAGTTACTGTGTCGTGCTATTATGTGCTGCGATTGAAGCGCATATGCATATTGCGATTTCAAAACAACAAAATTTACACAGCTATTAACTTCATATCGAGAGTTGTAAACATATTTGAAGCCTATACACACGCTACATTGTTCATTGGAATTCCACATATTTCAAAAATAACTCAAGCTGGAGCTTCGTTTCCCTTTGCTCCCGCACTCGCTCTAGGGTCACGGGTCATGTAGAGATAATCAAACCAAGCATGCCACTCTGGTTTTTGCAACCAAATCACGCGTTTCGCGGTGGTGAACTTGCGCTCAAGGATGCGAAAGCCACGACCAGGAGGAAGATCGAGAACGGACTGGCGCCACCAATCAGCGATGCTCCCATTGTTCACATGAGCCACATACCGGAAGGTTTCTCCCTCCAAATGTTTTAATTTTGCGGAGTGTTCGCATCTTGGGTATGGGAATCCCGCTAGGGCATGCACAGTACCACATACCTGGCGTTCTGGCACACCGAAAAGTCCTTCCCATGGCGCTTTCGTAGTGCATGGCGTCCAACTCTCAGGAGTGAAGAAGGGTTGCGTCAATGCCGTTGATACTCGCACGCTCTTCCCACGTTTACCCTTATGCATGGCTTCACTATACCTCCTCGACCCCAAACACCCAAACACCGATTAGCCTATATGTCTTTCATGCGTTCATCACATTTTCATCACACTTTCTGCGAGGAAGACAGATACGCTGTCCGGCTAAGCTCGCTAGGAGACAAACTGATAATCATATAACTTGTGTCTGGCCGAAGCTTTATGCTCTCGGAAACCCAGACAGTGAAACGATGACTGTACTACTGTACTGTACTCTGTACAGTACAGTGCTAGGATGTCACGGACACGAGACGGAAGCAGGGTCAGGCTAGGGGCTAGTCAGAGCCCATAATAACTAAGCCTAAACCCGAAGTCCAGCACACCACCCGTGGGTGTGACTACCTAGCAAGGCAGGTACAGGGTATACAGCCACGTGATAATAAACAAACACCTACGTGCAACTCGGTGGAAACCGATCACTTCTAGCTGGGTGCCGGGGTCTTGACCCGGTCAACCCACTACTGGGCTAAAGTTAATCAAGCTGCCAGGATGATTGACTAGGAACTCAGCCACTTTGAAGCTGGTCAGCAGAGCCGAGTTCAGCGGTTGGGATGTAAACACAGAGTAATCCCGAAGTGAATTGCAGACTGTCCTTTTGAAATTGAGCACCACCAGGCCCAAGTGGGCAAGGCGGTTCCACAGCAGAAAGTAAATCAACCGAAGAATTCAGACAAGTAGATTCCGATGGTGGTTTGAACATTGAAGAAAGATATAAAAGAACTCGATCGTCGGGCGGCCAATCACGGATGTCCAGAGAGCCAAGTGGCGGATCCGAAGCAAAGATACCCCCAGTAGACCGATGGACGGTGACTCCGGGCTCAACCAGGCCCCTGCCACCACCGCCCACGGCAACCAGAGATGCCGTAGCACTGGCCAGTAGAGAACAACAGAGCATCGAAGACATTAACGCACACCGGAGAAAACTCGGCGGCGCCCGCGGACGGTACATCGGAGCTGCTAGTGGCGACGCCCCCCTGTCAGAGTCATGCTCAATAGTGCCGAAGGAGTCAAAAGCCACTTGCTGCCCGCCGTCAGAGTCATTGTCAGAGCCTTGGTCGTTGTCAGAGATTTCAGAGCCAATGTCAGAAGTCTCAATCGTCATGCCAGCAAACAGCGGAGCCGGTGCAGAGTCGCCAAGCTGGAGCGATGGTACAGAACCAGCCAAGCCGAGAGAGCCAGGGACAGCCACTGGTGGGTCATGAGCCGTAGGCACACCACCAGCCACGAGTGCAGAGGGATCCCGAACCGCAGGCGGTGGCGGAAACGAGCCCCGTGCACCCGAGTGGAATGTGGCTAGAGGAAAATGAGCCATGCCGTCATCGTCAGCTGCCGCATCCTGAGCGGAAGCCGCCGCATCCTGAAAGTGCCGTAGAGACGTGGGCTCAGCCGTCACAAAAGAATGCGCCGACAGCTCGCACACCTCCGGGCGACCCTCCATCGTGCAGAGCGACTCGAAGGCGTGCTCATCCCCCGCGTCATAGAAACGCTGGAAACGAACAGCCAAGCAGTCAGCCTCGTAGTCTTCAACCGCACTACAATAGTGGGCAGAGTGAAGACCGCCGTTGGGGCATTCAGCATGCCAGTGCTTCAAACCACTTTTGGCACACACCGCATTCTGGCAGTGGGGCACGAAGGCACCACTCTTCTTGTCAAATGAGACAGGAGGAGCGGTGCCAAGTGGCTTAACACCAGCACGATGATGCTTAGCAGCAGAGCGGGTAAGGTGCTTGCCCGCAGGCGGAGGCCCTTCCCGCTTCTGCCGCTTCAGGTCACGAATGTCCTGCTGCATGCGCTCCAGCTGCTTCTGCAGACCGGACAACGCCGCAGCCAGGTCAGACGCGCCATCGCCGAATGACAGAGCAGAGACAGGGGCGTCAGAGACTTTCAGGCCGTGGCGGAACTGCTCCCGCACACGAGCCTGAATAGTCAGGAGAGACACGCCCTGCCGCTGGTCAGCCCGAGCCAAAGAGTTAGCCAAGTCACGGTACAGCCACGAATCGCCGAGAGCCTTCAGAAACTGCCGTTTCACCGCGTCCTCCGGCAAGTTGTGGGAACGCTGAACGTCCCTCAACAGGCCATTGAACTCGCGGATGCCACGGTCAGGATCTTTGCTGCTGGGGATGCGAACCGCCAGCAGCAACTCAAATGAGTCAAAGGGTTCCGAGCGTTCCTGGAGCATGCGCACCACCTCAAGGGCAGCGCGCTTGCCATCTCCAGGAACGTCGGACCCAGAGGCCTCAAGCCAGTCACGGGCAGGTGAGCCAGGGCGAGCCAGAAATGTCAGAGCCGAGAGCAACAATTCATTTGCCTCATGCCTGGCCTCAACTGCCATGTCAGTTAAGTCAAACAGGGGAGCAAACGCCGATGACTGGAGCACAAACTGCGTGCGGAGCTCATGCATCAATTGTGAAAAAATGTCCACAGCGTCTGCCTCTGTTCCCGCAAAGCGCTCCGATTTGTCCCCAAGAATTTTAGTGGCAACGGTTTTGGCAACCTTCCTGTCGAAATTGTCACGAGCCAACTGTCTGCACTTGTCCAAAACTTCTCTCGCAGCTGCGGTGGTCGGAGCTGGCAGCTGCGGCGTGTGCGGAGTCGCAGCGTGCTGCGCACCGACGTCATCAAAAATCGTTTCTAATCTACGGACGCGAGACCGCGTCAATCTATTTGCCGTGGTAACCATGATGAAGAGACAGGGGAGAAGGTTGAGCTAAACAGGGAGATGGTGGAAGAACGCTTACAGCGGCCAGATAGTTTGTAGAAGCCTCAGCTGACAGATCAAAATTCACAGGTCGTAAGCGAAACCATGAGAGCGGCCAAAACCAGTTCGTGTGGAACGACCTCGCCGGAGCCAGCGGCGCACGAAACAGATCAACTCTCGCTGCGACGATGCTTCCGTAAAATAAAAATAACCCGTCACCAACTGATCTCCTGTGCAGCGAAGGCGAGCACAATGCGTGCCGCCATCACTGCTAAGTCAAAAGGCCATACCGTAAGAATTCACCACCGCCCAAGTGGGCGCTCAACCCCTCCTACGTCCTACTTAGCCGAACATGGCAACAGCAAGGCGCTGCGCCATCATCAGAATCACCGGAAAGCCGGTGCGGCCTATAATCTGCGAGGAAGACAGATACGCTGTCCGGCTAAGCTCGCTAGGAGACAAACTGATAATCATATAACTTGTGTCTGGCCGAAGCTTTATGCTCTCGGAAACCCAGACAGTGAAACGATGACTGTACAACTGTACTGTACTACTGTACAGTACAGTGCTAGGATGTCACGGACACGAGACGGAAGCAGGGTCAGGCTAGGGGCTAGTCAGAGCCCATAATAACTAAGCCTAAACCCGAAGTCCAGCACTTTCATGCTTTCACAAAATAGAATTACAAAGAGAAAAACGGCCGGAGATCTTTGCCTAGGTCGCATACCGAGGACATTCTTCAATTGTTGCTCCTTTAGCTTGCGCCTCACTTACACTTTGAACATTACGCTTTTTAGGCGCAGGGGAACCGGCATGCACCTGTCCAGTTGCCGTTTCCGAACCACACACACACACACACTCCAGGGTCAGGAACATTTCCAAAATCGCGAACCCCACACGCCAATTGGAAAAACGAATCAAGTACGAGAAAATAAGTGAAGCGACAACAAAGAACTCCTGCGAAGTTTAATCTCGCGCGATGGAGGAAAACATGTATACGCATATAGTTGCGAATACATAGACGGGCGCGAGCTCACCTACCTCGGTTGACTGATTTGGCTTCGGAATCTTCGAGAGCTCGTGTGGAGCTTGCTGAGCGTGAACTCCCGTCCAACGAATTGGGAAAACAGTCGTGGGAGAACTTGGCGTGAGTTCCGGATCTAATGGAAGTCCCTGTGGAAGTCCCTGTGGAGCCGCTAGCGGTGGAGGAGCTGTAACAAAGCACAACTGCGTTGGGCGCAAAGGTGAAGGGGATGATGCCAAGACGAAAGGAGAATTCGCGGAACCAGATCCGCTATCCACTACAACTGAAGTCTTGGCTTCTCCCATAGGAGTCACTAGGTCTACCACCTCGGGTGAATTTGTCGAAACACCGTTATGAGACATTCTGAGTTGCGGAGAGTCGGTTTCTTGTCGTCGCTGCGCTTTTTGCGGCTTTTTGGCGGCGGTAAACACAAGAAATACATCTTAAAGTTGAATTGAAAAGTACTTAAACGGAGGCACAGTCGAATATGAATCGAGAGCTGCAAGTTTGCGATTGTTGAACAGAAACATAGCAAATTGACGTGGAATTCTCATACTTTTCTTCAGGAATTTTATTTACTTGTAAATCGTCATGGCATTTTCTGTCGAAGTATCGTGTCATGTCTCTCGACTGTATTGTCGAGGTAGAGCATCGAGGACTTCCAGAAGTGGCCATGACGGTCATCGATATCGTTCCTGTCTTTCATGAGGCATGACTGCCATCCTGTGCCAATGAAGGATAGGACAAGTCAATTTGCATCCACGTCAATTTGCCCCAATAACCTTCATGAGCTAAGGTAGACGTCCTAATCGGAAACTGGCTGGATGTAATCGATCTGGAATATTCTAGAATTCCGTTTGATCCTGCGTTCCCGCGTGGCCGACGAACTGTTTCTCCAGAAAACAAGGAAGCGTCAATTAAAAATTGACGTTCAACGAGCACCGAAATCGAGAATCACAAATTCGTCGTTCGTCGTTTGTCGTTTGTCGTTCATCGTTCATGACTGCGGAAGCGATTTTGCCAAATCGTGAAATGAGCAGAGAGTTAAGCGCGGAGAGCTACGCGCGATGACTGTCATCATCGATAACTCTCCGCGCTTAACTCTCCACAGCCTTGCGGAACCTCTCTATTAAACGCCGCATGGGCCCTCCGTCGGAGACGGGAGGGTATAAAAACTTTCACTTTACAGTATAGGTCACTTTCTACAAGTCACTTTCGACTTCGCTTCGTGACACTCGCAACTCGAACTGGAAAGAAACGATCGGGTTACAGTCACAGAGCCTGCGCTGGTGCATGTACGAATATGCTTCCAAAAGGGAAAGCGTGGGTCTCATGAGTTACTTCATTGAAGATTATGCTCTATGATACGCAAAGCATGTTTGCTCTTAACTTGGAATCTTGCTTTTAAGATGCCCACCTAAAAGAGAGAGAAATATGACGAACCCTTCGACATGCTATCTGGCCCTAGCTTTGTGTGAGCAAAATTTAGCGGGCGACGTCACAGATATCTGAAAGTGGCACACTGGTTTGTGAATACCAGCTGAAATGCCAAAATTTTGGCTGTAAATTTTTGACTTCGCTCTGGTCTCCGAAGTCATGTTGAAACGACATCTTCGTGCTATTGCATGTCACAATCCCTCATAATATGCACTGTCGACCGAAGAGCACACGTGCGTTTTAGAACGCTGGGGAAAGGATGTTTTCACTGGAGCTCAACATATATCCTCCTTGAAATGTAGTGTCTACGAAACTCTGTCTTGTCGCGCCGCGTCACATCGAGATGGGCGGAGGTGCATCGAAGGGGCCGCAGGTATAGCCCTCTTCTCGAGATGGAATAAGTTATCTTCATCGGCAGGGATGAAAGGCCACGGACCAGTGGGAATACGGCTGAGGTCTAGCTAGTGTTTGAATTCTCCGCTGACTCAAATAATTTCGTCCGCCAAACCTATAACTGCAGTGGGCGAGCTCTTGGTTTTGTGAGCCTCGTACAAGGCTGACGCTCCACGATTCCGAGTGTCGCACGTAATACGATCACTGACGCTCAGATAGCTCGGTTGCACTTATGACGCAGGTGCACTTGGCGCATGACAGGAAATGGGATGACGTAGTGGCGCCGGTCGGACCCGGCACCATGAAAGTCGTGCATTTCGACCATTTCAGGAAGCTGAAGAGCATACCGTCGCTAAAGAACGCCGAGCCCATCGATCTATCTTTAATCGAGCGGGATAAGAGTCTAATCGTTTTTGTAAGCCACCAATTTCGGTGTGAAGCTCGTCAAGCGAGTCGGCGTCCTGTAAGCGAGGACTCTCCCCGTTTGGCGACATACTTGAAGGGAGGTACGCAAACTATCCTTTCCCAACCTTCTTACGCTACGTTTTGAGCCAGGTTTTTCGCGCGCTTTTTCCTCATTTATCTTCCTGGAAACTTGGGCGCAATCATCGCGTTGCTTGCGATATCATCCCTACGCTCATGCACTTTTGTTGGCGGTGTGCGTTAAGCTGCATTTTTGTGGGGCGAAGTGCTCTTCTGCAGTTCGCCCTCTAAGAAAGCACAGCCGAATGCACGCAGTCTCTTTCGTATCGTAGTGTCCGGCTCGTTCCTATTTGTTGTTGGCAGGTTGGGAGATACAGTTCGGCACGAGCAGTTCATATGTTACAGCTGCAGAAGTTCTCTGATGGTTTCCTCCCTGCTTGCTTTGCCAGCCATGACCTTCAGGAAACCAGATACTATCGACAACGACAAGTTCAACCTGATAGTCACAGGAATTGAGCACTTGGTGCTGAACCACATTCCCGCAGGCGTCAAGGTTCGATCCCGATTGGTCGCAATATGTTGCCACTATCAGGTTGTCTGTGGCATACTGTGGGGAATTGGCGACAAGCTCAAACCGCGACTGTCACACTCCCAGGGGACATTATGCCAATATCAAACCGCCTTTACCGCTCTCCCCGGGGTTATTCTTACAGGCGTCCACATCCCCCTCCCTACCATAAGAGTACGCCACAAGCGGGAGTCCCTGCACGGTCTAATATATGCTAGTATTTGTGTTACCAACATCCGACTGTCCAAGAGAGTGTCTCAGCAAATGGCAGAAACGTGTCGATACATGTGTCCAGTGGAGCAGTGCCGTTATATTAGACCAAAGCACGGTGCTTCCAGGTGGTCTACGAAACTAGCTCATACTCTGACCAACCTAAGCCTTCCGCTCGGTTGCTTGCTTCCTAGAGGCTGTCTCCTAACACTTGCGCGGCCAAGCTTCCAGCGTACCTGTAGAACCCCGGAACCACGGCTGCCATTGCCAACTTTCTTTGACTGTTGTTGGGCTTGGGGAGAAAGGAGCTTTTTCCCAGAGGTTTGTGTAAACTGTTTTCGGAGCTCTTTCTGCCGTTCTTCGTGTCAAAGAAAATATCAGAACATTCACTAAGCGCCCGTGATCAGCTCCGCAACTATGGCTCCGTACGGAATTGACACTGGTGTCATGTCCCACGTGACAGCACAGTCAGGAGTGGCTAACCCTAAGCACCCGTCTTGACAAAAGACACAGATACTCCGACTCCATAGCTCCCGCCGTGTCAACCCCAACCCGGATCGCCCCAATGGCCGTGGTAGTCATGTTGCATCCGACGATCATTTACAGTGCCAATTTAATGAATAATTATTGATTTCCAATAAGTCTCTTCTATGAGTGCAATGGGCATCCAACTTTACCTCCTCCTCCACGAGAGTACACCACAAGCGGGAGTGTTGGCACTGTCTAACTTGTTTTCATGTATATTGCAGTGCTAACATCCGGTTGTCCAAGAGAGTGTCTCAATATGCGGCGAAAGGTGTCTGCTTCTCTGTGCCCGGAGCAGTGCTCTTGCCCACTGTACGGTGCTTCAAGCTGGGCTCTACGAACCCCAGTGAGTTTTCTCACCCACCGGGCCCCAACGTACCGCGCTCTACTGCCGCCGCCATTTCCTGCAGGCTGCGCTATGTCAGCGCCTGTTTGGACATTTGCACCCCTTGGAGTGCCGCTGCTAACCAGTGCCACTATGTCATTGGCACCCCATCGTGCCCTTGATACTAGTGCAGCGACTTGACGCCCACCAGGATTGTAGCTTACATACAGCCCCCGACGGCTGGCTTTGCAAACCGTGACAAAATGTAATGAACCAAGGCCGCATCCAAAGCCGGCAGCAGATCTTGGCACCCCAGACCTGCAAAACGCATATCAACCGTAAGTCAGCCCCGAATACCTGTGCCGTAGGACCTTTGCGCATTCTTGGTGCACATCGCGTCCTGGGACTGCATGGTCTCCGCCCCCGTGTCCTCTGACATCTCCCTGTCCCATCTCATAGGCCCCACCCCGTGCGGCCCCATAGCCTTCACTCAGAGGTGTGGAACAGAGCATTCCCCCTTCCAGAGGCCTCTCATACTTATTTATGCAAAACACTTCAAAATCCCAACTTACAGGTGAGGCCCTCCACCCTTACCAGTACCAAGAAACATGTCGCCATTCCCATCTGCTGCTGCCACTTGCAGCGCACGAGCCTGAGGATCATCTCATATATCACTGAGAATGGTGGGTTGCCAGATAAATTCAGCCCACTGAACCACCGTGCCCTTGCATTTTCCACCTGCTAAAGCCGATCTACACGTGTTGCCCGCGGACACTGCCACGCATGCATCGGCTGTGCACAGGCCGAACTCATCGTCCAGCTCCGTGAGCACGATAGGGCTCACGTTGTCGTGAATGCGCACCACGGATGTCAACCTGCCTCGGCGCATATGGTCCGTGAATGCGTACCAGGAATGTCCGCCTGCCTCTTAAGACGCTTGTGCCGTATTTCTTTACTTTATGCTGCTGCGGTGATTTGGCTTGCGGTGCATTGCGAGGAACTAGGAGTTGACACTTCATTTTGCGAATGTCAGTTTGTTTTGCTGGTTGTGTTTTTGTTTGTGCAGATTTTGCGGTGCTGTCTTTGTAAGCTTTCATAATTTGAAGGAGGTGTTCTTGTGGATGCTTGCCTTCCTAACATAATGGCTAGTTCTGGGGAAGCAGGTGTTTTTATGGATTGACTACTGTTGTATAGACTTTGACAATCCATCCGAAGTAGCAGCTAGTAAGAAGAGATTAGACCATTACATTCGAATGAGCGACTGCCTCTTCACGCCAGTCGTCGATCCTGAGTGGAGCACGTGGTGCGTCCGATGAATCAACACGTGTAGGTTTCAAGCAATCAGCGCGTGGGTGTGAGGAGCCTGTCACTGTTTGCAGAGTTTGTCCATCAGAACCAACCTGCATTTCTTCCTTACACAAGCTTGTGGATATATTTCGTTTATTTTGGAGATTCTTCTCGTGTGTAGTGTCTGGTGCTCCCTTGCTCGAGCGTGCCGTTATGCCTTGGTGCCCTGCGCTCCGCGCTCGCTCGAGTGTGCGCTTACGTCTTGGTGCCCTGCGCTCCGCGCTCGCTCGAGTGTGCGATTACGTCTTGGTGCCCTGCGCTCCGCGCTCGCTCGAGTGTGCGATTACGTCTTGGTGCCCTGCGCGGCATACGTTCTTTTTCTGCTCATTACGCGTCCCCACTCTTGCCCAAATGTTTGGTTTGTTCTGTCATGTAGGGTACGACCGAAGGTTCTGAACCATTTTTTTGAAGACTACCGCGCCACCATGTGGAAGGTGCACATGCGCACTGGCTTTTGCTTAGTTTACTTGGTGGCTCATTTTCCACTCTTTTTAAAAGACTAACCCAGCAGATCTTGCTTTGAAACATTCTGACCCCTAAATTCACCCTGTTTGTTCATGCCCTTCAGTCCACCCATTTTGCATTCTTCATCTTGCGGCCCCACAAATGTGCACCAAGTGCTCTGTAAGCATACCAGGGAGCATGATCATTTGCATGGATTGACCTGTTGGGCTCATGTGATTGACTTTGCGACTGGTTGCTCGGCGTGCAGTCATATCTTGAGCGTGGCTGGTGCCGTATGGAAGCTTTTCTTGGGGCGTACATCTCCTGTGTGGACTCTGACAAATTCGAAAGCTACACAGGTGGCATGCCTCTCCTATCTGATGGGTAGTGGGCCGACGTGGAACCCCTTCAAAGAGAGCAAAACAAAAGCTGGGAGCGTTTCGGGGCGCGCTGGAAAAAGGCACCTATAGCCTGTGTCGCAAGCAGTATGCCTGGACACCTACCTTTATGCAGTTCTCCAAGCTCCTCGCCTCTCCGCAGCCTTATTTCACCAGGGAAGTGACTGCGCCGTGGCATGTGGGGGGGCTGGTGACAGGCGCCTTCAAACACTTTGGCACTGTCTTGAAGCTTCGGCCACATCTGTTATACGGGACCAGGGAGATGATGCTACGGGATTCACCTGTGTTTCTGCCACCGCTTCGGTCGGAATTTTTCACGCAATACCACCCTTCTGCGGTGAGCCGCCTGCAGCTCGACACACGCGATGCGCACATTCGTGAAGCTGTGCCTTCATTCTGGGTCTGAGGCACTGCTTAAGCCATTTGTTGTTTTGTAAACATAGCCCATCCTGACCTATCACCGCGAGAGTAACCCGCATACTTGAATTATGTCTCTCTCCATCTGCCTATGAGGGCCATGGAAGGGACGCGTTGCTCGATCTTCTCCGCTCTGCAAGATGAGAAGATGCTGTTTCAAGTCGACAGGTGAGTTACGGTTAGAACCACCTTGTGACACGCAGGGCCGCTTTCACCTGGAGGCTGACCGATCCCACATAGCCGGACATGTGAAGAACTACCAACTCCACGTGGCAAGGCTTGACCATGACCATCTTCGTCGTTACACAGGCTCACGGTGCGCAACTGCCAGCACACTGGCGCAATCTCAGCCGTTCATCCCCTCTCAGCCCTGTCACGACCAACACTGTTCAAACTCAGCCAATACGGGCGCGTTGCTCCTGGTGGTAATACTGATGTAGTGCGCCTGGTGCTGATACTGCCGAGATTGTGCTCTGGCGTGATGCTCCTGCTGCTAATACATACGCGACGCTGCTGCTGCCAGTGCGGCCCATGCGCTCCTAATAAACGAGTTTTAGTGAATCTTCTACGAACACTGCGATCAAGTGATCAATCGTGCAGTGTGATTCTATTTACATTGCAACAACATCAACTCAGAAGGCCGTCCGCTGTATGCTCCAGCGGACACGTGGCGTCTGTACTCTACACAGCACTCATACCAGCTGTGCAGTGTTTCACGAAATCGCATTGATGAGTTTGATGAGTTTGAAACAATTGAGCTGATGACAGATGATTGTGATGAAACTGTCACTCTATCATTCTATTTCAAACAGCAGAGAGATCACAGTCAGAATGATGACGCTGTCGCTGTCCTAGGAACCACTAACTCCTGCTGCTGCTCCAAATGTCGCGATGATCCTGCAGCTGTGACGATCTTTGGAGAGGTGACAGGAAGAAAGGACAGCGCGATGGCCATGGCTCATTTACATTCAGAGAAGGGCACTGCTACGAGGGCATGTGGAGCGCAGACAACAGGCACGGGCAAGGGAGACTGGTCTACGCGTGTGGTGACGTGTACTCGGGTGAATGGGTACAAAACCTGCGCTCTGGTACAGGCACGCACTGGTATTGCAATGGAGACCGGTAAGCATAACTAAGGAACCCACGGATATGCTGCTGCCCGCCTCCACATGAGTTGAGTGCTTGGGGTTGCAGAGCGCAGACCTGCGCAGAAATTTCACTTTGGGTGTTGTGCTCGGCATCAACGGCCTTTCAGCGATGTGTTTAAAGCGAGACATCCCCCGGTCAGGACTTGTATCTAGTTCGAGACAGTAGTAAAACATCACTAACCGAAACACCAAATCAAATGGCCTCTACAATCCGTTGATATGTGGGAGTATGAGCGTCACAATCTAGGTCCACCTGCCCCAAAACTCATTTCTGTATTTGGTTTTATACAAATGCGAGGGGAGTTTATATATTTCTATCTGCCTGTTGGCATAGAGAGCTCGAAGCTAAGCAGCACAAAACTGATCCGATGGGCGAAAAGAATGTGCTATGCACATTCAGAAAACATGTCTATATTGATGAGTTGAGAAGATAGTAGTCATTGAGGTTTTGAAAAGACAGCGCATCCCCTTCTGATGAGATTCCATTGGGCACTGATACCGGGATGGCTGTCGAGGGTACCAAATTGTTCCACCGGTATATTACACCTGCAGGTATGACGGGACATTCTATTACGGAGAAAAATCCGGAAAGGGAACGCTGATGTATGCTGATGGAGCAGAATACAAGGGGGAGTTCAAGGAGGCATGCAAACCCCTCCACAACCGCACGCTACTTTGTGCAGCTTCCTGTGCTAGTTGTGGCACCAGTCTCAAGCCATGATGCGTTAGAAGCAGGGCGTGTCATGTGCTTGGGCGCATGTTTCTTCATGATTTGTCCTCACTGAAGCACGGTCTGCCTCTGAGGATATGTGTGCCTTTTAAGTGAAACACGTCCCACCACAAATCCAGTTTGATGCTCTTATATGAAACGGAAATGTGGCGTCTTTGATAGCTCTCATCGAGATATTCGGTCCCCAGCATTGCGTGTGCCATTCTGACCGCCATTGCATTGCTTGCTATAGGGTTTTGCACACGGGCATGGAGTTAAAACGTATCCGTGTGGATCCTCGTACTCAGGGCAGCACAGGCAAGTCTCTCTCCTTCGGATCACTTGACAAATGTGGTGTACCACCTACACTTATCGCTGCTAGTGCTGGCAAGGTTCACTTCCCTTGAAGTAAACATGAACTATGGTTAGGTTATGATCGCAACGACCCTCTCTTGTTGATTAGAACTGTATCTTAACTTGTTAAAGGAATGTTCGTGGACATTCCTTTAACAAGAATGGAAAATGTTAAAGGCTGCGAGAGAGAAGTGCTGATCGCCAATTTGAGGGATTTTTCAGGCTGGACAAAAGAAATGGAAAAGGAAAATTCGCGTTTGCAAATGGTGATGTGTATCAAGGAGAGTGGTGCAATGGCAGAATGCATGGCATTGGTGTATATTTCTATAAGGAATCGGGCAAGTAACCCAAAGTGTTTCAAAGTCTATACAGTGTGCACATTGCACTCAACCCCTCACCAGTACGTGTTTTTCAAAAGTGAGACTGTGAAAGCTCGCTAGGATCAAAGAATAACCCAGTCCCACCAGCTGTATCTGGCATGCCATTCACCATTGTGCAGGATCTCAAGTGCTTGCCACATCTTTCGTAGTGAATGGGCATTCAAATTACCTTTCATTTGTAAGTTTGGACCAGGTATTGAGATTTGCATGGTTTATGTATGCAGAAAGGCGATACGAGGGTGGTTGGCGCCATGACTTAAAGCATGGACATGGCATCATGGTTGAGAAGGATGTTCAAGTGTACTCTGGGCCCTGGAGATTTGGGCAGGCTGTAGAGGTGTCAGCTCGACTAGAAATCCAGGAAATGTCTTCCTAGGAAGCATTTTTTTTGGTGCGGTACCCTCGTTTTGTGGCGATGGTTTAAAGAGTACAGGCAATGGAGCCTGGGTATTCCCAATCAATGTGAAATAGTGTTATAAAAAAAGACAGAATGAAGTAGTGAGCTATACTGTTTCAGTACACGAATAAGAAAATATGAGGCAGGGTTTTGTGACATTAAATTGGTCAATATAGCTTGAAATAATGATGTAAGAAAAGTTTCCTAGGAGGGACTACAG
Organism: Cymbomonas tetramitiformis; assembly: GCA_001247695.2. NCBI lineage: Eukaryota > Viridiplantae > Chlorophyta > Pyramimonadophyceae > Pyramimonadales > Pyramimonadaceae > Cymbomonas > Cymbomonas tetramitiformis. The sequence continues at coordinate 15,238 of LGRX02012492.1, forward strand.
CCAGTCCCTTGATAAGTTTATCACTTTTCAGCTCAGAAGTTATATTTTTAAAATTGAGACATAACACATCCTCCGAAAGATAAAGCTTGTAATCGATGTCTGTGATAGAAGCGTGTTAGGTATTATTGTAAATTCGCCGAATATCTAAAACTGAACGTTGTCTTTTGGCATTAAAGGTACCGTCAGCGTTCCTCCACAGTACGGATATCTTATTCTGGGTTGCGAGGCAGGAGATGATGATTATGGCACAGTCGCTGAAATTTCCAAAGGCATGATAATCGGGAAGCGCCACGCCGAACAAGACCACCAATTTATCTCCTGCGAGCAAAAAATGTCAGCGCTTTTGTGTGGCTGAAGCAAGTTGCCCGACGCCATTCGTTTTACGATCAGGCGGATGACGCGATGATCTCATTATTTCCCACGGGTTTTCGGCAAGGGTCGGTACCAAGAATGATATCATCTTTGGAATTCACGTTCTGGTTATCAAAATATCTGCAGAGCACAATACAAATATGAATTATGCGAGAAACGCGCACGTCGCTTTCAAAGGAGGCACACGCAGGAAGCCGGCGTATTGCGGATAGGCTACGGGCACATACTACGGTATTTCATTTTGTGGATCAAAGTCGAGAAGTCGGACCAACGCGGTACATGACACGCAAGAACCGCCTCGGCTCACTTTTTCCGCCGCACGGTCTGACAAGATTCGCCCAGCAATCTGTGCGGACTACCCAGTGCTATCCCGAGGATTCAAATGAAACAAACATTGAGTTAATAATATCTAAAAGCGCAATTTTACCTTTTCAAATAATGAGAGACCTAATCCACTTTCCAGTAATCCGAACTGTCGATATGAGCTACAACTACTAGGGACACCGACTCAAGATTGATTTTGAAATTCTCTACTGCACCCAAATCGTGATATAATTTGGAGGTCTTAATTGTCAACTCTTTATGAGCGGTAGCTGACCCACGAACACTTGCACATTTATCTGCTGTAATAAAATTCTGTTCTCCATTGCAACAGGAGACAGAAAGTAAGAGTTGGACAGTCCCTCCTCGACAAGTAATTCAACAACGGTGTATGCGACAACGAGTGGCCCTCCTCGGCAACCTCGTGGCCAACATCCAAGTTGGGTTGGAATAACACATCCCACATGGAGATTGTTTTGAGCTCGGAAGAACTGTTTTAGAAGTTTATCGGAGCGTTGAGTTAAAGCATCAGGGGTGGCCCAAGATTCGTCAATCTCAGGACGGAAGACCTTCACAAGGCTGCACACTAAGTTTCATGAGTGGATCAAGGTAGTGGTGACCCAGGATTCGGTGCATATCAGAAGACAGGCACGTGGCTGCTCATAAAGTTTTCAGTAGATGGCAAGATCTACACTATTGAAGGCAGTCGCCTTCAAATACCTCTGCCAACGTACGCCTAAAGTTACAAGAGGACTTCTTAAGGCCTCGGGAGTATTATATTGCAGGTCAGCAAGTCCTCTCGTTGCTCCTGTCCTGAAAATGTGTTTTAAGTTCGGCATAGACAGTTCACTTTTCGATATGCTTCACGCCGAAGACAATATGCGCGACAAAGTTTGCCGCTCTCTCACCCTGACCCCGACGGTCTTCCTTCAAACTCTGCTCAAATTAAAATCGACCACCCTGAAGATGCTACCGCAGTGCGTCAAGCTTTATAAACTATGGAACACACTGCGCTGTGAACGAAGAACTGACCCGGTAAACGCGGGAGGTGGAAGCCTGTGTGCGCGGAAACCCGCGCTTGGTCGAAAGTGACAATGCAAGCAATTTTATCAAAGTTCAAATGTTACCATATTCAATTGTGTTCAGGTTATTGTAGTCTTCCAACGAAGTTTGAAGTGAGGCGCGTCCTGATGCATTCACATCGAGCATTCAGCTGCAACGTCATAATGAACAGAAGAATTAAAACCAACTCTAGGATTTTCAACAGCCATCACTGTCCTTGACTTGTCGTCAGAATAAGAATGATCCATGCGACTGAGCTCGACTCGGATGCTGCTTTATTCCTCCGGCGGTGGCTCTTCTTCAGGATTCTCCTCTCCCTCTTCTTCCTCTTCTTCCTCTGGCTCCTCCGGATCACCAGGCATAGGCTGAGGAAGAGGGGGTTTAATAGGCTCAAACTCTGGAAATATGTCTGGTCTTCGACTCGGTCCTGGTTTCAGCCATTCCTGCGTACGGGTGCGTGTTTGTGAGTGTTGTTGTCAAGACTAAATCGGCAAGGAAGTTCACGTTTTGAACGAGAAGGAAGTGATACCTGGGGAAAATCTAGTGCAGAACCTTCTTCTGTTTCGGGTTGCGGTCCCGCGACTACTCTCAGGCTCTGACGACCAGCAGCACGAGACTGCTGTGAGAACTTCGCTTTCAAAAACAAACTGCTAGCGTGCTCAGGCCGCAAGAATTTGGAGGTGGAACAACTGCCTGTCCGTTCATATACTTGCACGATACTTTTGCTGCAGGAAATTCTCTGAATGCTGGTAGGCATGGCCATATTTGCAGCCGACCGTCGACCGCCCAAGTATAAACGTCCACCAAAGTATTTCCACAAGAAAGCACCGGAGCGTGAACTGAACTTCAGTCGATCGGAGTTCACACAGCACGCCCGATGAGAGCGAAGGGAATAAAATGAGGATGGATTGTGTTTTCATTTCGTGGGTGGCGAACTGACGTGGAGCGGGTATCGTGACATGTCATAGCTATATATCTTTAGCGAAAGGATTGACAAAACTCAAAAAACGGGGCTCCGTTGAAGTCATGATATCCAATCAGAATCGCGATGTCAGGATCTTTTTAAGGACTTCAGGACTTCATGAAGCCCATATTGTCCCGTTTTGTCATAGTGATAAGTTAGCAAGGAATAGGATCTATAGGGGGTACGTAAACGTGCAGGTGGGGAAAAATAATCCCCAATCTTCGTGAACGATGAACGTACAAACTAAAACTTTGAAACAACCCAATACCCCCCCAACCCCCCCACTCTCCCCTCCCCCACTTTGCACTGTTAACGGACTGAATTTCATCCATCCCCCCCTCCCTCCCGCCCCCTTTCTGTGTTCCAAAAACACATACGTGACCCCGTTTATTCGTCTCGGTGTTGGTCTATCCATCTCTATCTTGGGTATGCTGGGGCTCTGCCCCCCAGACCCCCCTCCTGAATTATATTATTAACGCAGTCATTCATGGGTGACCTTACTCATTTCTACCGCACGCTGGGTACGTTTCAATTTTTATTTACAATACACTCGGGCTTCAATTCATATAATATGGATACAGCATACAGTGACACACTTCTCTATTTATGGTTTGTATTGAATAGCAGCCGGCAGAAATGCTATAAAACGAATGATTAGGCTACTACTTTTATGTCCCGATCCGCCAACGATCGACCTTTGGTCTTAAAGTAGAAATATAGTGATTACTGTTTTTAACGATGCCACAATGCATCCATATAAATATGGACATCTAAGTTGGGGCAGAAGCAAAGGATTTCTATGCCACGTGTATGGATAGCATTCACTGTTTCTGAATTCACGTTATATAAATCTCGGTCCATTTTGTTGCGCAATATCTATTTATAAGATCGCTTCCGGCGTAAGGGTTATTGACAGCACACTGTTCAATGGTCACAACGGCATTGTTCACTGTTCACGACACTTGAACGACTTGAGCGTAACGTTGCGTGCTTTTTGATATAAATCAAATAATCAATTTATTCCTGTTTATATTTTTCATTATCCACTGATGACCTGAATTATATTATTGACGCAGTGGGAAGTGATTTGTAAAATATGTGCTGTGTCACGTAGTCACATGGCTGACACAATGGCTTCAATTCATATAATATGGATACAGCATACGTAGTACAGCCTACGATTTGGGCGTCAAAAACGCACTGTTAATTTCGCACTGTTAAAGCACTGAATTTGCTGAATCCGTTCAAACAATCCCGGAATTGCCATGAATGAGGACCTAATTTATATAGGGGGTACGTAAACGTACATGTGGGGAAAAAATATTCCTCAATCTTAGTGAACGATGAACGTATAAACTAAAACTTTGAAAACAACCCAATACCCCCCAACCCCCCTCCCCCTCCCCCTTTGCACTGTTAACGGACTGAATTTCATCCATCCCCCCCCTCTTCCCTCCCGCCCCCCGTTCTGTTTTCCAAAAAACACATACTTAACGTGACCCCGTTTATTCGTCTCGGTGTTGGTCTATCCATCTCTATCTTAGGATACCCTGGGGGCTCCGCCCCAGACCCCCCTCCTGAATTATATTATTAACGCAATCATTCATGGGTGACCTTACTCATTTCTACCGCACGCGCTGGGTACGTTTCAATTTTAATTTACAATACACTCGGGCTTCAATTCATATAATATGGATACAGCATACAGTGACACACTTCTCTATTCATGATTTGTATTGAATAGCAACCGGCAGAAATGCTATAAAACGAATGATTAGGCTACTACTTTTATTTCCCGCTCCGCCAACGATCGACCTTTGGTCTTTAAATAAAAATATAGTGATTACTGTTTTTAACGATGCATAATGCATCCATATAAATATGGAAATCTAAGTTGGGGCAGAAGCAAAGGACTTCTATGCCACGTGTATGGATAGCATTCACTGTTTCTGAATTCACGTTATATAAATCTCGGCCCATTTTGTTCCTCATATCTATTTACAAGATCGCTTCCGGCGTAAGGGTTACTGACCGCACACTGTTCACTGGCCACAACGATTGTTCACTGTTCACGACACTTGAACGACTTGAGCGTAACGTTGCGTGCTTTTTGATATAAATCGAATAATCAATTTATTCCTGTTTATATTTTTCATTATCCACTGATGACCGGAATTATATTATTGACGCAGTGTGAAGTGATTTGTAAAATATGTGCTGTGTCACGTAGTCACATGGCTGACACAATGGCTTCAATTCATATAATATGGATACAGCATACGTAGTACAGCCTACGATTTGGGCCTCAAAAACGCAGTGTTAATTCGCACTGTTAAAGCACTGAATTTTCTGAATCCCTTCAAGCAATCCTGGAATTGCCATGAATGAGGACCTAATTTATATATGCATTTTATACACAATGGCTTCAATTCATAGAATATCAATACAGCATACGCAGTACAGCCTACGATTTGGGCCTCAAAAACGCAGTGTTAATTCGCACTGTTAAAGCACTGAATTTTTTCCCGATTTTTCAAAAGAGGGGGAATCTTCGATTTCATCTCCGATTTTTTCCCCAATATGCATTTGATACACAATGGCTTCAATTCATATAATATGGATACAGCATACGTAGTACGGCCTACGATTTGGGCGTCAAAAACGCACTGTTAAAAACGCACTGTTAAAGCACTGAATTTTCTGAATCCGTTCAAGCAATCCTGGAATTGCCATGAATGAGGACCTAATTTATATAGGGGGTACGTAAACGTACAGGTGGGGAAAAAATAATCCCCAATCTTCGTGAACGAACGCATAAACTAAAACTTTGAAAACAACCCAATACCCACCCCCTCCCCCCACCCT
>LGRX02012493.1:0-13772 GCA_001247695.2 Cymbomonas tetramitiformis
AGCGTATATTATTCAATTTGCAGATATTCAGTATCACTGCGAACGCTGTCGCTTATGCGCCCACCTGCAAACCTGCGAACAATATACTGTATACTATGTCTGACGCTGCACTCACTTGAGTTCTCTTTTCGTGCCTTGACGAGTTTTAGAATACCATATGATTCGGCGAGATATACAGGCCGTGAGTATATTATCAATATACAAATTAACACTGCGAAGTTGGACAGCAACGCGAGTGTACGAAATAGCGGGTGATGAGTGCAGTCTCTGAGTGAAGATCTGCTTGAAGCCCAACGCTTCCTCATCGTATACCTTACGTCTCCTATCATCATAGATAGTACCGCCATTGGGTTGTGAACCCGAGACGTAGGTTGAACGACCAGTATTGTGATAACGAATAGTTCGTTCATACTGTGCATGCGTGTTCCGCACATGCTTAAAGCCAAGATGGTTCTTGATGTTCAAGATGTATCTTGCTTTGCCATCTTCGAGTTCGACATACGAACTCTCGATGACAGGGTCATTCAAGTCTTTCCTTGAATAATGACAGATGATGTGACATTATCATCTGACGACAGGTACAGTCATGGTCGACCGTACTGACGACTGTCATAATAATATATGACTCGACCGACTGTCATAATAATATATGACACGACCGACTGTCATAATAATATATGACGCGACCGACTGTCATAATAATATATGATATGACCGACATGACATGACATGACATGGTATGACATGTCTGACAGGTATGACACGTATGACATGTATGACACATATGTCATCGGTCATGACCCTGACAAAAATGCAGAAAACAGCCCGAAAACAGCGGTTTTCGGGCCATATTTCTCAAAAAATAAAAGAAATTCAAGAACCAACTTTTGTGTGACACTTGTATATGTTGTAATGGGGTAAGGCAACCTTCAAAACTTCGCAAACATGACATTAATCCGTAGGCGTAAGGCTATTTGAGCCGAAATAGGCCTAAAATGCAGAAAACAGCCCGAAAACAGCGGTTTTCGGGCCATATTTCTATGGCTGGGGCGTTTGCTGTCGGTTGAGACGGGCGCGATGGGGGCAAATGCGGTGGGGTCTGACATGGGCTGCGGTAGCGTGACTAAATATGGGGGGTGTGACAGGCCTTTCAGGGGTGCCCGAGGGACCCCTTCTAAGCGTGTTCATTGTCAGGGTCATGACCGATGACATATGTGCCATACATGTCATACGTGTCATACCTGTCATACCTGTCAGACACGTCATACCATGTCATGTCATGTCGAGTCGTGTCATATATTATTATGACAGTCGTCAGTACGGTCGACCATGACTGTACATGTCGCCAGATGATAATGTCACATCATCTGTCATTATTCAAGGAAGACTTGAATGACCCTGTCATCGAGAGTTCGTACGTCGAACTCGAAGATGACAAAGCAAGATACATCTTGAAGTAACAAACAAGAACCATCTTTGCTTTAAGCATGTGCGGAACACGCATGCACAGTATGAACGAACTATTCGTTATCACAATACTGGTCGTTCAACCTACGTCTCGGGTTCACAACCCAATGGCGGTACCATCTATGATGATGGGAGGCGTAAGGTATAAGATGAGGAAGCGTTGGGCTTCAGCAGATCTTCACTCAGAGACTGCACTCATCACCCGCTATATCTTTCACTTGCGTTGTTGTCCAACAACGCAGTGTTAATTTGTATATTGTATAATATATTCAAGGCTTGTTTATCTAGCCGTATCATATGGTATTCTAAATCTCGTCAAGGCACGATAAGAGAACTCAAGTGAGTGCAGCGTCAGACATAGTATATATTGTATTTTTCACAGGTTGCAGGTTGCAGGCGCATAAGCGACAGCGCTCGCAGTGATATTGAATATCTGCAAATCGAATAATATACGCTTGAATAATTATCGTCAGCACACGGATTGCGCGAGGATTTTTCATCGCGAACATATTCGCAGCTGACAGCATCCGCAGAGAAATCGTCTTGATTCTATAAGCGACAAGGTGTGCGCACAGTGTACGGATTGTATACATATGATGTCAAAATTCGCAGCGAGGATTGTCACGGTATGCGAGATGCAGATGCGCGAACGAAAAATGATCGTCAGTGCGTATGATTTATATCAACTGCGACTGGACGCACGAAATTTCGTTTAACAGCGCGCTCGCATTCATTCATGCGACGTACATCAGCAACAATGATATACTTTGTGAAATAATTGGCAACATCGATTTTCGCAAATGATCCATTCGAACCGTCCACAATAATCTGCTCGTATGATGATTTTTAGCTCGTCAGCGCGATTTGCACTTGTCATGATTTCATCTGATGCGATGGACGCACGTTTTTAGGGCGCATGATTCCTAACGCGTCTTTATGCAGCGAGACATACAATATGTGTACGCGCGTCAATATCCTCTGCAGAATGATTGTATACTTGCAGGGATACTGTTGTGGACGCATGATCATGATACTGTTGTGGACGCATGATCAACATACTGCTGTGGATGCATGATCATCATATTGCTGTGGACGCATGATCACTATACTGCAGCAATTCACACTATGTCCTGATGACTGCATATATATTTCTAATCATCAGCATTTCATACTTATCTGAAGTATAGTGTGCAAAATGTTTATTTGAGCACACACTAACTTACAGCATATATTACCTGCAGCATCTGAGTATATGTATATCTTATACTGAATGACTGCCACACTGTAAGTTGTGCATGCATTATGATAACAGATGTTCTATATGATCCAACTTGATCACGGTAACAGTTGGAATAGATGGCATCAAATCACAATACATTAGATGTGCACAAAAGCATTCATTTGCAGTGCATGCTAACTATATTAGAACCCATACAGTATAAGGTGCCTGTTCAGTAATCTTAACACAGTAATTAGCTCAATATGACCCGGTGGAGTCGAGATACTCCTCGGACCACATATTGTTCTACTGTGGATTACTGAAAGGATGCTCACCGGAACTGTATGTGAAATAGATCCTGCAACTCATTTTGTAAATGAGATTATCTTGGAATTACAATAACTCCTAAACTTAATATATCATGCTAGATGTATTCATAGCATGGTATACTGATAATCCTGCATGATAAACTGTCTGGAAACATTGTAACGTCCAGAAGTTATCTTACTGCAAAGTGTGTAAAAGTGAGCACACACACACTGACAAAAAGTGCTAATCAATAAGCACTATACATGCACACACACTGCATTATTGTATGTATTGATATTTACTGATTCGTAGTGAATTGATCAACTTAAATATCTATCATATATATGATAATGTAGATACCACTTTACAAACACATGTCCGTGTAAAGTGTCAGTGATTGCGATAGATATGGGAACAGATAAACCAACATGCTGTAGGGCTGGATGGAGTTATCTCCAGACCCGAAGGCAAGATACTGCGCCCATGCAACAGCTGGTAACTGTTGGGCGCAGTCCACTCGTCATTCCACATATCATCGCTGGAGCAACAACAACAACTACATTGCATAATGACAATTGATTCAGATTTGATCAGTTCAAATGCATGTAACTCTCAGATCAGTAACTATATGACATCTGATAATAGTTGTTGAGGACAAGCACACACATACAAATGTGTTGTGTCAAATTGCTGTGATTATATCAAGCAATGTCCAGATATGTTCTAAATAAGAAATATCATTTTGATAAATCTTAGAGCACAGACCTATGCTCAGAACATATCATAGATTGACAAATATCACTAAAGTGGATGTTCCGCTTAAGTTGATAACTCTATATATCATCAGAAAGTACATTTACTGCCATGGGTTTAAATCAGTAAAACCCAGAAATATATCAACCTCAGATGTTGATATACAGCATAATTCACTTATTTGCCATGAAATTTGTCATGTGCAAAAGTAAAGTTTATTGCAGTGATTCTGTACTTTACATTCCACATACACAGAGATATGTACATATATATACATACACATATATATGTTGAAAAACGGCCAAAATTGGTAAAATCCTTTGGCGATAAATTTGAAATTTGAAAATTGGACCTTATTTTATTTAATAATATGATTTTATACCTATCAAGGTATGAGAAAATCATAATGACACATGTCATATCTCGTGTAACACCCTAGGTAATAGGTGTGGAATATGTAGGGGTGTACATATTGGCTGTAACACTAAATCGGTCAAAATGTTCTACGTGTAATCTTTTGAAAATTTGGGATTGATTTTTTTTGCTATAATGAATATTTAGCTATCGAATAACAATCCCTGATTGACACAACACGTGTAACACCCTGTAACACCCTAAAATTGAATGTGTGTGTCAGGGGTGTAACATACCTTCTGAACACCACATAACATTCAGTTTGGTATCAAATGCAGTTTTGCTTAAAAACATTTGCAAAATATTTATACTGCTTATTTTTTTACCTATTTTAGGGTTACTGATATCATGTAACACCCTAATCATATTATGGGGTATATGGGCCACTGTAACCTGACATGCCCTAAAATGCCACTATAATTTCGATAAACTTCGTGTTTGGCATTAACATATCATGCTGTATTCGACACAGACATGATTATATATTGGGCAACAACCCTAAAACTGTATGAGCTGCTTCCTATAAGGACTGCAAGCTATAATCTATAAGCTATAAGGTATATAAGCAACTGACTGCCTATGTGTTCACACTTCCTCAAGGGGGGAAGAAGGTGGATAGGATTCACACATATCCATTTCATATTCCGATCTGGTGATTTCTGATGGATTGCTTTTGATAAAATCACTGCATCCACAAATAACGTTGAAATCTGTACAACGTTAAATCCACCATCACTAATAAACGAAGTGTAAACTCGGATGGGAAACTATATCCCAATGACTATAAGTTGACTCTTGCTCAGCATTTACATTCTCGAGTAAGTTTGGAATGCTGAACTATATACATAACATATAACCTGATACCATGCTTAATTGCATTTCCTGGATCAGAAGATGATAGTTATATAATGTATACATATATATATATCCCACCTGATACACTTTGGCACTATAGCCGTACATAAGAGTGGGAAGGACAAGTGCATAGCTGTAAGACTGGTTGATATAGTCCCAGTGTTGAAGGCAGAATTTGGCACCCGAATAACAGCTGATAACTGTTGGTAACCACCATGCAAGACCTTCCAAGCGTAACTCCTTTGATCCTGAGATGCAAGTGAATTGTTCATAATATGTTGACATCACATAAAAGCATTCTGATAAAAACCCTATATATTCATATGAGCTGTCATCACTACAATGACACGGGTTTTTGAATCGTCGAAATAAGTATAACTCCGATGAATTCATTAGTACAGAATAAGCTGTTGAGATTATTCCTCCGGCTGGATTGCAATCATTCACAATCCCTGTACATTCCGGTGACAAAATACTGCACTGGACTGATCACCACATTGGTATAATCTGTGATATTAAGTCACCAGAGAAAGCATTGCAATCAGCACAATGCTGTCTAGACTCACAAAGATGAGTAACATATATTCTCAGATGTAATAAACAGAGGCACAATGTGACCTACGCTAAAATCGCGTATGCTCGGGCACTGTATTGTGACCTGCGCTAAGATCGTGTATGCATGGACACAACATGGCTCGTGCCAATCACGTGGACATATTTTATGCCGCGACATTACATCTGAAATCAATAAATCACTCAGAGAGAAGGTGTTGACATCAGTATAACACCATTATACATATAGTCATGAGGATTTTAAAGAAGACATAGTCTCTCCGATATTAACAATATATATATCCATGCTCTCTGATCACATATTGATATCCCACAGCATACGATGATGGTAATAGCAAGCCACTTCGCCGCTGGAGGGTAGTGTTGTATATATACAGCACATGCTTGGGCACTATATGACCCACGCTGATGACGTGGATTCGGGCTGCATCCCAATAACTGCAATGCACCTTCGGTGCAATGGGCTGCAACCCGAGAACTGCTATCCAGCTTCATAGAAAGCTTCCATGTCATCACATAGAGGTCGGACCTCTGTTGTATTTGAACGGCGCTTGACAACCGCCTAGCAATACACTTCCTTGAGGGGGGAAGATGATAAGCTAGAAATACAACTAAAACCCAAATAAATAATAAAGACAAATAATAAAACAAGTAAGTTGCATCATTGTTTTTGTTTTGGTAAACCTGACTGTATACAGTCAAACCATGCAGAACTCCATGAAGTTGACACATACATCAGCCATGACATACATAAGAGCTTGATTTTGAAGACCTAGACATTGTATACATCTGGTCTAGCATGTATCCAGACTAGAATTGTATACTGACACGGTGCAAGCACTATAGCCTCTGCCACCGATGATCATTGAAAAGGGCAACCATTCTTGATATTTCATACATATCATCTGATTGGATCATTAAAGGTGTCAAGATTACTCAATGCAATATGCAGGCCACGGCCTGAGTACAACACCTAGAAAGGTCAAAGCCACTGAGCTGACCAATGCAGCATAAATGCTAGCTGCCTTGAAGGCTATACAATAAGCCTATTGCCCTTATGTCTTGATATGTATCCGTGTATTGGCATCTCTTTGAGGTAATTATGCCTACTGAATGAGCCATACCAACCATCTTGTCTTCATTGATCATTGCATATGTGATCATATCGCCATTTGGGCTGCATCCCAAGAACTGCAATTCGGCTCATAGTAAGCTGCCACGTCATCACATCGACCGAACTGTGATACGAACTGGAACACGAATCGTCAGGTGACGATCTGATTTCAAGTGGGGAGATATGTTAGGGATCGCGAGCAGTCATCAGATGTTGGTGCGTCATCGAAGCTGCCGAATCGTGATCCGTAATTATATCAGAAACTGAATGAGTACCACTGAATGCGGGTCGATGTCATCATCAACCCGCGTAGCTCAGTTGGTAGAGCGACTGTGATTCAATCAGGAGGTCATGGGTTCGAGTCCCGTCGCGGATATCATTTTCGCCGCGATGGATTACGCTCGACCCATCTCAAACAGTGAAAAATCCCATCACTATTTATAGAACCCTAAGATTCGAAGAATGGAGAAGGGGGGCATCGATCCCCCTACCTCCCGCACATTATATCAGAACGTGGTTTCGATCCACGGACCTGTGGGTTATGGGCCCACCACGCTTCCACTGCGCCATTCTGATCTGTCGTCAAGGCGAGAACGAGAACTCTAGTGTGAGTGCAGCGCGTAGATATCGATAATTTTGTGTTTACAGGTTGCGGAGCGCAAAGCATATTTGGCGACGCAGTCGGATAAATACGAATATTTGATATACTGCACATACCGCTGTAAAAGCGAAGAGAGTGCGCGAGGATAATCGTCGCATTCGCAGTATCGTACATAACAGCTGACCGTCGTATACACTGTGCGAAAAGGTGTGCATGAGACATACGAATGCTCTGAGATCACATATGCGCACAGAAGCGATTCGCAGCTGTAAGAAATGTATGCGCGGCGATCATATGCACGCGCAGAAGCTATTCGCAGCTGTAAAAATTACGCAGTATAAGATGCGAGCACAGAAAACATCAACGGATTTATGATCCACGCACAAGTCAGCACTCGTATCATGTGCTGAGAATATGGCGACAATATGTGCTCTTCATCAACAGCGCGCGCGATTGCATAAAATCACTTGCAGCGCACGACAATCATCTTGCAGTTTTATGATGACGATGTCAATATAGTTGCAACGATCATCAGCGCATCATATTCGCGCGTCACGATGTCCTGACAGCATATATGTATACAATATATAAGGTGTGCATATGGCACATATCCGCGCAGCAACAATGATGTACTCGCATACATGATTCGCAAGTTTACATATGTTCGCAGATGCGACGCGAAAGCACAATCATCAGCGGAATAATTATCCGCGCGGAATGTCATCAGCGCAACATACATACATGTGATGCGCGATGAACAACTTCCAGCATGCATGTCAGCGTCGCACTGTTCGCAATCATCAGCGCGTCGCACTGTTCGCAATCATCAGCGCGTCGCACTGTTCGCAATCATCCTTCTTCCAAACTTGTTCCAAACTTCCCGGGAAGAATAATTTCCGAGACATGGGTGGTGCTTAGAAGCACCCTGGTTTCACAACAGACTTTGAGGACTTCCAGGGAGGTGGTCTGCAACCAGGGTTGCTGAGGAGTCAGCCCAACTGCAGGCCTCACGGCTTCTGCAAGTTCCTTCCTCCCGGGCGGGCGGGTGTGGGAAACTTTTTGAATTGGTAGACTCGGAGCCCGAAGTTCTCGCAGAATGAAGTGAAGTGAACTGTCGCAGCTTATTTCAAAAGCTCCGAAAGTCTCTTCATCTTCACGGGCTCCGCCCAAGTGTTGCTAAGTGGTCACGGGCTCCGCCCAAGCGACACAAACTCGCAAACTGGCCATCTGTGTCGCATGCTCCGCATGGACACAGATGCCACTCAACCAATCAGAAAGCACCTCTGTGTTCTGGCTCTGCCTGAATACAGATCTGACTCAACTGTCACGGTTCCCCCGTGACTCCGTAACCAATCAGAACACAGAGAAGTCGACCCCGCGGATTGCTCGGCTCTGCCTTGAGAAATCCTCGGGAGAAAATCCGCAAAAAATTCACAAGTCCTCGTCGAGCCTCGGGCTCATTTTTTGCAAGCAGAAATTTTCTCCCCCGTACTTCCAAAATAATTTAGAAATAAATTTCTCAATTATTTACACAAGTACTTCCCAGGGAGAATAATTTCCGAGACATGGGTGGTGCTTAGAAGCACCTTGGTTTCACAACAGACTTTGAGGACTTCCAGGGAGGTGGTCTGCAACCAGGGTTGCTGAGGAGTCAGCCCAACTGCAGGCCTCACGGCTTCTGCAAGTTCCTTCCTCCCAACTGGCTGGCGCTTCAGCTACCCAACCGCCGAAGTTGTTTGCTACCAGCCTTGTGCTTACCCAAGCACTTCCACTTACATTCAATCTGTTTCATCCTGGCAGCTAACCTCTTCGGCAGCTCCAGCCTCCGAGCTTTTGTCAGCTGCTCATACCTCTGGTATGCATTGGAGACCCAGTCTCCTTGCAGCTTAATCAAGAGGTGGTCCACCCCAAGGTTAAAGGCCACCGTGGCCCCCCCCCTCCGAAAACTGTGACCCGAGTATTTACTCGGGTCCAGACCGATCTTCCGGATCAGCTTCTTCATCTCCCCCACGAACACTCCGTGTGTCATGGGCACAGTCCTGCCCCTTGACTTCCACAGGAAAGCCGGGCTCTCCGGCTCTGCCGGGGTTAGCTCAAAACACTTGGCTAAGGCCCTCTTCGGGCACAACATTCCTCCTGTGGCCCTCATGGCCACTTTGTGTGTCCTTTCCTCAAATTGGATCACCTTCGAGAACACCGGTGTCACCCACACTGTCTCATTCCTCATCTCAAAGTCCTTTCTCCGAAGGACCCCCACAAACACTCCGTGTGCCATGGGTCACCATCTTGCCCTTTGACTTCCACAAGAAAGCTAGGCTCTCCGGCTCTGCCGGAGTCAACTCAAAACACTTGTCCAACGCCCGTCTCGGGCACAACATTCCACCTGTGACCCTCATGGCCACTCTATGTGTTCTTTCCTCAAACTGGATTACCTTAGAGAACACCAGTGTTACCCACACTGTATCTTTCAACATAACAAAGTCCCTTCTCCGAAGGCCCCGCCTAACATTAAAGGCATCCACTTTGCCTACACAGACATTGTCTTTTCGCAGTAGGCACAATAAAGCAGTCAACATAGCTGCCCACAAAGTCACCATGTTACAATCTTTAAAATCCATTACTTGATACATTCTGGCCAGCATAAACAGTGTAATCGGGAGTTTCTGCTTTACTTCAACTCCCAGCAACCTCTTCAGGCCTCTCATAGTCTGAGCTACAGAAAATCGGTGACTAGCAGGCACCCACTCAAACTTAGCTTCCAGATGCAGTCTCCTCACACCGGCTGTATAGCTCTTCAGGGTGGAGACTTTACAAGTCGGTGACTGAAATACATAAAACATTGCTAGGTCCTCAACTGACACCGGTACCACCGGTCCTTCTCCGAAGGCTAGCATAAATCTGACAAAGGCTCTCTGGCCGGTCGTGTGATTCTTCTTCTTGTTGTCCGCATCAGCAACACTCAGGATGAAGTTCCATCTGGCTTTCAGCCACTCCTTGGGCATTGCATACTCTGCATTGCCCCTTAACCCACCTGCATGGTTAGTTACAGACCAATTTTCTTCCATGCTTTCCCTTTTGGGGCTGTCACTGGGCAGGCAACTAGCACCACCGGCCACCGGGTGGGGCCACAGTCCTTCCTCAATCCTCTCACCCCGTTTGGGGAGGTGAACACTTCACTGTCCACTGGAATATATTCTAGTACTACAAACAACCCGGCCTCTATAGCCGGCACCACAATCTCTAGCCAAAATCTCTCCGTCGGCCAAAAAGGCAGCACAAACCCTGCAGAGGTTGTACCAGGCGCTGCCCTCTTCTCTCTGAGAAAGTGAGTCAGAATCTCCCACAGCGACGAAAAAGGTGGGTTACAGTATAATTTCAACCCCCTCCACTGATTCAACAAACAAGAGTCCTCCTTGGACCACCACCGAAAACATCGGGAGTTCAACCCCCCCCACTTCGTCACAGCACGCATCCACTGCGAAGGGCCCGAGCACCCTAATCTTGTCCCACAACCAGTCTTCCACCATCCAATCATCCAGGTCCCTCGGGGACTCCCTTCTTGACAACAATTTCAATAGGTCATAGAATCTTTTCATCTGACCCCTACTAAGGGCGTCAACTAAATCATTTTCCTTTGTGGAAATCCTCTTCATTACCAATCTCACATCATGTCTTATGGTCAGCAACAAAATCTCCTTCAACAGAGGAATGAAAGTTGTTTTCCCCCACAGGTTTCTCGTCATAAGTCCGGCTGCTTCAGGGGAAAGATATCGGTCCAAAATTTCGTCCGTCCGTCCGTCCAAAAACTCGTCCGTCCAAGATTTGGACGGACCATTTTTTGGACGGACGGACCAAACATTCTTAACATTCTAAGATTTCGCAAAATAGGGCTCCCATACTTAAGCCCATACTTAAGGAGGGTAACGCGTCGGCCCGCGTCGACGCCTGCGTTTTCACATACTTAAGAAAATTTATTTTTTTTCATACCTAAGGAATATACACTGACTCCCCCCTCCCACCCTGACCAGGAACTCAGGGGGTATAACCCAGTCGCATGCGAGTGTCAAACGTGCGTCAGGGAGTCGAACCCAACGTCAGAGCTTGACAATCGTATACGATTGTCACACGCGAGTTTGGTTGTCGGACCAAGTGCACCTGCTTGACAACCGTATACGATTATCACACGTGAGTCTGGTTGTCGGACCTAGTGCACCTGCTTGACAATCGTATACGATTGTCAAGCAGGTGAGTCTTGGTGTCAGGTGTGCTGCACATAGACATATCGGGGCGTCCAAGGTTCAGGGTTTTAGAATATATGTTGTTATATATATTGGAGGAGTTGCAACCTGAGGTCATTTGCACACATCTGCGTTCGTCACATAGAACCACAACCCGCCCCTTAGACTTCCTCACCAGTATGCCCAATATTGCAATATTGCAGTATTGGATATGGCCTTTCGATACTTTTACGTTTCGCGACTGCCAGTTACAACAAGCCCAATGGGTTCCTGAAGACCGTTTAATTCGCCGCTTGTGGCGGCAAACACGGCAACAAGCTGAAGAAGACTGGGAGGACTTCGGGCATCATGCAGTTAATCTCAGGACCTATCACTGGTGGAGTTTTTGGCCGATGTACGTCCACGGTCGTAGATCCAGCGAAAGGTTCGGTGTGAGGCATCTCGTGTACTGGTATGAGGGCGGGTGGATTTACCACCGATACTCAGATTTGGAGTGGCGGCGTTGGCGAAATAGACACCGCTACAGCGAAACCACGCACGGTGCCCTAACAGAGCTCGAAAGCGATCTGCTGCAGGAAGATGAAAGGAGATGCTCAGTTTGCGGGCGTATGTTCAGAATCTGCACCCTAACGCGCATACTTGATGCTAGCGCGTGCAATGAGGAGACGTATGCTTGGTAGCTAACACTTATGTTACGTGATAGTACACAAATAAACCGTATATTTACATGTATGAAAAACAATAAGTTTCACGCCGGGCATACCAAAACTACCCTCTGGACACTTCTCACAATCGTACACGATTGTCAACACCGTGTTGGAAGGAAGTCCCTCGAAGTTTACTGCTATATAAGTAATGTTACATGTCTTTTATTCATTTATTTTCGCAGTAAAATCCTAGCATCATGAATACTCCTCAGTTCATGGAAGACGCACTTGTTGAGCTTGAACGTATGTACATCGAATACGAAAAATGCTGTGTGTGCCATTCCTGGAATTTGTTCTTATATCGCGAGGAAGTGTTCATCGATCCTGCGCTGATTCCTACACATGACCCCTCTGAGGCTAAGTGGAGGTTTATCCGCGACACTCGGGAAACATGGTATTTTCAACTGTTGGATGCGCATCGGTATCCCGGCACCACTGCGCAACATACGTACACTCCAACGCACTACAACCCTGGCGCACTTACCCCAAAAACAATGGCGGTTCCCACAGATTTCATTCCGGAGTTGATTGACCAGGGCACAGGCTGTAATCCCGAACCTGATGACGACGGAAAGTGGTGCAATTGCCGTTAGGTAAAAAATACCAGGCTCACATGCCTACTTAAGACGTGTTGTAGCGAGTTTTAATCATTTTTTTCGCGTTTAAGAACTTCCTGAGAAATGGCGTTGATACGGCAGGTTGAGCGCGTCTTGCTTTGGTTGGATGGTTTTCATGAGGATGAAGATATGATAAATAACGTGTCCATTTTCGGTCATACACCTTGCGTAAACTGTAATGCGGAAAACGTATATGTGCATTGCGAAAGGCCTATCATTCAGGGAAATTGGGACTTGGACGAAATCTCTGCAGGATACCGTTATGTACGCCGAACTCGGTTTTTTCTATTCTTTACCTTGATGCATCTCGATCGATTTCCCTCCAGGAACCCTTGGACGGGGAGGTGGGTAACGCCTAGAAATCTGAAAATACCTGTGGACAAGATAAATGATTTATTGTTACCGGAGCAGCGCGGTGAGAGTATAGAGCAATATTTAGGAGCTTGCAACTGTGCGGCGGATATGCCTGACGAGGACTTGGACTTTGGCTTCTAATAACATGATAATTGTAACAAAATAAATTGAGAAAATAATTGTTAGTTCTAAGTAGTGTTTTATTCATACCCTGCATCCTCCACACTGCTACCATTTTCGCTACTTCCGTATACAGCCTATCAATCATGCAGATTTACACGCTAGGTACAGGGTCGGGGTGCTCGAACAACGATGCCGCGAGAGCGTCTGGCATCTCGAAACCACCATCTGGCTGCTCAGCCTCCATACCCGTGTCTGGCTGCACAGTCCCCATATCCAAAAAGCCAGCGACTTCATTCAATTCCATTACGCGGTCAAAAGACACATCGGCCTTTCGTTTTTCTATCAGCGCTATGTCACCTGCGAGCACCTCGGAATACCGTGCTCTGGCCATTTTCACCACCTCTGCATCCATGTCGATCGAAAGGACA